>JASDQU010305612.1:11338-35886 GCA_032191745.1 Picea mariana | reverse complement strand
TCATCTTTTTTTGATAGTCTATGCATTCTTATTAGATTTCTGAATTGAGTTTCAATGCTAATTAGGAATTTTGTGTAGAGTCAAGGAAGTAGCAAATTGTGGCTATTGATTCATTTATTGTCAGTCTTGGTTTTACTTGGAAGACACCATTTGTCTCTCTGATGATGTAACCTTTGACTTCTAAGTATTTTTCTGGTCCTTACCCATTTTGGGTATGAGATAATGTATTTGGCAGTGTTCCATAACTGAATGAATAAAATCACTTGATGGTTTTGAGGTCTCATTTTGGACTATTTGTATGATATTATTTCATCTTTATTGTTCTCATAATGGTTCATTACACTTGTTTATATTGTTCTAATATACGTATTTTAATTTTCTTTACCATAAAACAACAAAAGGAAACATTAATCTCAAGTATATATTTCTAAGGTTAATTGATATTTTTGCAAAAAGGGGCCATAAACATAGGGTAACGATCCCGACTATCTTAATTTAGCCTAGTAATATTCAAAAAATTTGCATAGGATATTCATTCCTTTTCATCAACATTTATTTGTTGACCATATTGGGGAACTTCTTCATAGTTTCCTAGTAGTTGTACTTATTTCTGTATTTATTTTTCTCTTTATTTCCTGTTTTCATGACCATACTTGTTGTGCATCAACCTAATATTGGTAATGGTTTAGATGATCAAAGCAGTGTTTCCTTGTCTTTATTTTGAAAAATTCTAGAAACAACCAATACCCTTCATCAATCCCGGGAGGTTATTTCTCAAGATATTAGAATTAGATATTAGTGGGAAGCCCAAAAAAGGTTGGCTATAAATCAGCCCCCTCGTTAAGGGTCTCACTCATTCCCTCTAGCTCTCATTCTTCTTGAAGAACAATAGGTCTTTCCCCTAAAACCAATCCTATATATGAAATAGGACAAAGAAAGGATCTTTTCAAAAGTTTGCAGGTCAAGCATCGTCAATCCTTATCTAATTCTTCGAGCTCATCAACATTTATAAATCTAATCTTTTTCAAAATGACATCCCCGGGTACTTCTTCTGGTACTAGTACTTCCACTTCTTCACAAGCCTCTTCTTCATACATAATTGGAAGTATTTTCAATCATCATGTTCCAGTTCAATCTACAACCAACCCTACCAAGGTAATCAATTAATTTGGTTTATTTCAGTTTGAGGAGGATACCACCAATACACCATGGCATGTATCTTCACCCTTGAATCCTGCACCAGCTGCAAATCCCCTTCCAAAATTCAAAGATCATTTGCCATTTTTTTCAAGAAATGGCATCATCTCCACTAAATAACATTTAGTTGCATTTTATAATGCATGCCATAATATATGAGCAAATGACAACGATACTTGTATGTGCTTATTTGTCAACTATTTAGAAGGAAAAGACACACCTGATTTTTTTGAATTACCCCCTAATGTCATGTCGACTTGGGATGAATTAAATTACTGGTTCAAATCTAATTACAGAAAACCTAAAAACCCAAAAGATTTGTTGAAGGAATACAATAACATTGTTTATAACAATGGTGAAACAATCAAATATTTTAATCTTCGCTTCACCAAACTTTACAATCAGATTCCTAAATTGATCCATCCTCATAACCAAGATGCTTTTATCCAATACTACAATTCCTTTCCTTATTCTTATCTTCATAGATTAGAAGAAAATAATGTAACTAGCCTAGGATTTGCACTTCAGACTTGCTTAAAGTATGAAGAGTAGCTGGAAAGAATATGTCTTCTTAAGGAAGATTCTATAAAGCAAGATGACATGTCTACAATCTTGCAACTTGTTCAAGATATGAGAAATAGGATGATTTCTTATGGAAGGAAGGTTATCGCTTCAAATTATTCACCTGATGAGTCTTCTTCTTCTCAAGAAATTTTGAGAAACAACCCACTAATTCTTCTCAGCCAAAGGCTATTCTCTTTGGGGCTTGGTGCAATTTTTGTGATGAAAATCACGAGGAAAGCACTTGTGAAATTAAGAAAATGGAAGAAGAACAAATCTTTGGCAAAAAAACTGAAACCACCATTGCTTCCTTAGAATTATCCCTTGAAGAAGACATAATGATTGTTAATATGAGGAGTAATTCATACACGAATACAGTGAAGGATAATGCTAAAACAACTACCTTTTCTCCTAGTTCCTCTTCCCAAAGTATAAAACGTCAAGTTACCACAACAATTCAAAGTCAAGAGATACCAGTCTCCTTTAATTCATCCAAGTATAATATTCTAAATCAACTATCTAGTATAAAAGAAGATGCATCACTCTTGGATATGACCACCATCTCAGAACAACAACAACATCTGAAAAATTTCATGGAGGGTAAAACTTCTCCTGTAGCTAGTATATCCGAAGAACTTGATGAAGAAGAACCACATGTAAATAGAATAGGTGTAAATAAGTTTAGGAACCATGTAAAAAATCCTCTTTATATTTCTGTAAAAATTATGGATAAGATAGCTTATTGTTGCTTAATAGATGAAGAATTTGTCCTTAGTGTAATGTCCAAGATTATTATGGAAGAACTTGGTCTCTCTTGTACAAATGAAAACACGAGAAGCATGTTGTCCTATAATAATCAACAACAATCAACAATAGGTGAAATACAAGATGTGACTCTAGTTCTTTGCGCTCACAGTGAAATTAGGACTACCCTTAATATTCAAGTAATTGAGATGTCCATTAATAATCACTGCATCATTTTGGGTAGAGTTTGGTAGGATTTAACCGATGGTTATCTATCATTAGATCTCTCCATCCCTAAAAATGGAAAGAATATCATTGTCCTAAGGGAAGGAATAATCTCACCATACATAGAAAAAGTCCCTCAGCCTAATGTAAATTACGTTGAGGAGGATATGGGTGTTTATTCTATTTTTTCTGATGAAGATGACAAACCTTTTGAACAAAGAGAAGATTATGATGATGGTATGTGGCATATTCACTTTGATGGTGCATGTTCGAGTCAAAGTAATGGAGCAGGCATAATATTATACTCTCATGTAGGTAAAATTCATAATTTTTCCTATAGACTAGAATTTACCTGTACAAATAATGTCACTGAATTTGAAGCCTTGCTATTAGGAATTGAAAATGCTTACAATCTAGGCTATGGTCATCTCAATGTTTTTGGAGATTCAACGTTTGTTATAAATATGGTTAGAAAAATCTATAATCCTATTAACAAGTTGATGAAATGATACACCCAAGCTTTTTGGACTTTGAATCAAAATCCACTATCCTTTAACATCACTCATGTCAAAAGGGAATTGAATTCAATGACCGATAGGTTAACTGTTTTTGCAGTTTCTCCTACGAGGAATTTATTTCCTTAGAGACTTGACTGCACCTTTTTATCCTTTTTCTGGTCAAATACTCCGAGTGGGTGTCTAATTTGGTCCCGGTCTAGAAAAAGGATGGAGGCATTTGTTTATGTGTTGACTTTTGTGCGCTAAGCTGAGCTAGTGTTAAAGATAACTCTCCTCTTCCCAATATGGAAATGGTTTTGTAGCAAGTTACACAAGCATAAATGATGTCCTTACTTGATAATTTTTCTGGTCCTAATCAAATCAGAGTTAAAAGGACAGACAAGTATAAAACCATGTTTATGACTAGATGAGACACCTTTTTCTAAGAATGAATTCCTTTTGATCAATCTAATGCAGGTGCCACTTTTCAGAGAGCTATGTAGTTAGATTTCGACGATCTCATCGGAAATATAATCCAAATCTATCTTGATGAATTGACTATTTATTCAAAGCACCGATCAGATCACTTTGATCATCTTAAGAAAATCTTTTTGTGATGCATAAAATTTGGCGTGTCTCTAAATCCTTCAGAATATATTTTCGGTGTTACTCGAGGTAAGATTCTAGGTCACATTGTTTCAGACTCTAGAATTAGCATTGATCATGAGAGGATTACCATAATTTTAAATCTTCTATCCCCCACATCTAAAAATGAAATTCAATCTTTTATGGTTACGATAAATTTTGTTAGAAGGTTTGTTCCTAAATTTGTTGTGATAGTTAATCCTATTCATAACATGCTGAAACATGATCAATTTTTTTCTTGGACAAAAGATGTTGATACAGATTTTGTAGGAATTAAGAGAGCAATCAGTTCCACACTGGTTTTGGCGAAACCTGATTTTAATAAAGAATTCATCATTTATACAAACTCAGCATAAGAAGTAATTTCCATCGTTCTTTTGCAAAAAAATGATCAAAATAACGATCAACCTGTAGCTTACATGAGTCAAATCTTATTCAATGATGAAATCAAGTATTATTTTATCGAAAAACATGCTTACGCTCTTGTTAAGGCTATAGAGAAATTTCACCACTTCATCCTTGGCAAGCACACACAGGTAGAAGTCCCTTTATCTACTGTCAAGTTTTTACTTTCACAGACTCATCTTTCTGGAAAACTTGCACATTGGCTTGCAATGATTCAAGAGCATGATTTAAATATTACTACTTCAAACACTATCAAGGGATGTGATTTAGCACTCCACTTGGATCAACATACTGAACCAAGTGATTCTTCTGAAAATGATGAGAATGCTTTATCAACACTATTTTATATCGAATATCAAAACCTTGAACTTGCAGAACATCCCTGGTATACAGACCTAATTTACTACTTACAATATCAAAAGTGTCCTAATTACTTGGAATTTAATCAACACAGGAGGCTATGCCTCGAAGCCTCTAAATTTATGATTTTAGGGAATTCTCTTTTCCATAGGTCTACTGATGGGTTATTGTTACGTTGTATCGATAATATTGCATTCCATAAAATCTTAAAGGAAATACATGGATTGACAGATTCTAACATTCATATCGGTAGTCATTTTGTAGCGAAAGCCATTGCCTTCAAAATTTTAAGAACGAGGTATTAGTGGCCTTATATTTTTAGAGATCCTTTTAAGTTTACAAGGGCCTATGATAAGTGTCAAAAGCACATTGGTAGAGGAAAAATTTCTAACATGCCATTGAAACCTGTTCTCCTTGATTTTCCATACGCTAAATGGAGTTTAGATTTCATTGGTCCCATAAATCCTCCATCTTCCATAGGGCAATTTTTCATACTTACATCTACAAATTACTTCACCAAATGGACTGAAGTTATGCCACTTAAGCATGCACAAGATAAATAGGTCATTTATTTCTTATAATAAAACATTTTCTCTCATTTTGGTCTTCCTCTTGAAATTATTTTTGATAATGGGCCATCTTTCATTTTGCAAAATTCACTCGGTTTCTTAACAAATTTGGTGTGAAACATTTTTCTTCATCCACCTATTATCCACAAGGAAATGGAAAAGATGAATCCACTAATAATAATCTGATCAAAATCTTGAATAGGATCTTTTAGTGTCCTATAAATAGGTTGTTAGCTTTTGAATAAAATTATAGGATAAAGTCATGTCTTGGGTTAAAAAAGAACATTGTATTTTTTTTTTCTTAAATCACGAGTCATAGGTTTGTTTGTCATGGGTCTAGTTTTCTTTTTTAACCATGTGAATTATGGTTTTTGTACTAATATGTGGGTTTTCATGTCACTTAAGGGTCATGATGTCATTTCAAGACAACCGTAGTCAGTCTTGTCAAAGTTCTAACAGTTTCATGAAAGCAAATCTATCAAGGACATGTGGCATCATCAAGAAAACTATTACGCATCGCAAGTTGCTTTACAACATCCTAATGTTGTGTGTGGAGATACGACAAGGTATGATGGAATAATTCATGATTTAATTGAAGTTATCTTTCAAATTTATCCTCCCTCCAGGTAAATAAAGCATCAAGAAATCGTTTCTCTTCATCCACAATTTTAAAACCTCCCAGCCAAGCTTTCTGCGCAGAGATTCCTGTTGTTGTTCTTTGTTGTAGAAAAGGCACAGAGGACATTGTTGTTCATTGCTGTGTAGAATAAGATACTCTCATTTGCTACGCGCAAGTCCCTGTGTTGTTCGTTGCTGCACACTGTGCAAAGGTTACTATTTTCATTTGCTGTGTAGAGGTTATTATTTTCATTCGCTGTGCAAAGGTTAGTATTTTCATTTGTTGTGCAGAGGATCCATAGAATTAGAATTTGAAGTGTTAGATTGATACAACAAGTTGAAAATTGTAATCTATTGGCGTGCACCTGTTCTAATCATTGCTGCACACAATGTTGGCGCTTGACCAAGTTTTGAGGAAATCTTGGTCATATTTGACCAATTTTGGACTTCGAAATCCTGTCAAAGATGGAGCACCAGGCGAAGCAGAGATCACGGGACCTCGGTCCACTTTTGGGCCCATTTTAGGGTTTTGGGTTAATGTAATGGGAAAGGGATGTCGGCCCGTGGGGTTACCCATGCTTAGGCCCACTTTTGTAATGTATAAATAGAAGGATAGGAAATGTAAGAAGTAGTATATGTGATTGCTTAGTGAAATTGGTAGTGCATCTATGTGATGTTGAATAAGTGATCTGTGTGAAATATGTAAGGATTGCAAGGCTAAGTGAAAGTTACTGTGAGGTTTCTATAGAAAGATGAGTGCTGTAACGCAAGGAAGAAGGATCTAGCGAGCTGCGCATATCTTCTGTCCTATGCAAAGAAGGGTCTTGGAGGCTTAGTGCTTGTAACAGATTGAAGACAATAAAGAAGAAGATCTTGTGGACATAGCCCCAGGGTGGGGGTGAACCACGTAAATCTGTGTGTTATGATCTGTGCTTTGATTCAATGTGTTTATCTTTGCTTATGCTATGTGCTTTGATATATCCACTTATGCTCTATGCTTCTTAGATATATATGATTGTTAGACCTAATGTGTATGAGGATGCTTAGTGTTGATCTACTAGATCTGATCTGGGTTACTATGGTTAAGTGTTGAAATACTATAGATCTGAGTGTACACCGCGATGCTCTATGCTTTCTGTGAAGTATAATAAGGGTTGAATATTGATGAATGATCGATGCTAAGTGCTCTGTAAATGATATAATCACAGATCTGTGTCCCAACTAAGGTTCCAGACACCTGAGTCTTGCAACCACCCCTTCCTCTACCTCAGGTGAGACTTCATATGCTTCACAGGTGTTTTCGAAAAGGCTAGTAGTTAGGGATTTGTTGGTGCTCTCTTGAGCGTTGAACCTTGGATTTTCCTCTATGCCAACAAATGGTTCCGTTACCAGTACCTGAAACTGTGATTGCTGGGAACTGAGGAAGAAGAAACTTTGTGCAAAAGAAAGCTTTGTGTGTAGATCTGTTGCCCTAGTACGCAACTTTTTACTCGACCTGTGAAGCTTTGTGCCAGGGATAAGGTCAGATCTAAAGAAAGGAAGAACAGATATGAAGAAAAGAAGCAATATCTGAATGCTCTGTGCTCTAAGAAAAGTAAAAGTAGAATTTTCTGAAAGAAAGAGGCCAGATCTGCAGAAAAGAGGTAAGATCTATAATCTCTGTGCTCTAATAAAGGTAAGAATAGTTAAAAGTTCTTAGATCTGGAAGCTTTGTGCCCTGTAGAAGTAAGATAAGTGGAATTTTTTTGTTTCTAGAGCATGGATCTAGGTATGTTTGATAGATTCTGTCCTAGCTTAAAACCTAGGACATTAATAGATGAAAGAAAGTTTGATATGAATAGATATGATAAGTATAATGATAGATATGTTATACCTATGCATAGAAAGAGTGTCTGGACTAACAAATGGATGTAGGATCCTAGAAAGAATTTTTTGTAGGTTAGCTATCACGATTCTAGTGCGCAGTACAAAAGAGGTTGGGGATCATTTAAAAGAAAGTGAGGATTAATCCTATGTTACAGTTGCAGAAAACCAGACCATCTAGCTAAGGAATTCCCTAGTAGAAGACCTAATTGTCTATGTTGCAAAGATATGGACCATGAGGTATTGGATTGCCCTAGAATGATCACTAAGCTTCAAAGGATAAATTTGAATCAAGAAGACCATAAGGCAAATCCAGAAAAGGCAGAAACCCAACAAGAATCAGAGAAAGTATTAATATAGATAAAAGAAACCCTGAAGGAACATAAAGATGTCCGATTACCAGAGATCTTCAAAGAAAAGGAGAAATTCAAAGCAAGAATAGGGGACTTCGACATTGACTATATTCTTGATGAAGAAACATATGTGAACATTATGCCAGAAATAACTTGGGAAGCTACAGGGAAGCCTACCATGATTCCTTCATTGGGAGGAATAGGACTATTCAGAGAAAAACTAATAATGTTATGTGGAAAACTCACTAAGATACCTATGACAGTCATTGGAACTTCGACAAAAGAAGATTTTGAGATTATCAAATTCATTGAGGACAATGCCCTATTTACTATGCTACTCAGAAAACCTTGGATTGAAAGAGATCAAGCCAGAAAGAAGGAATAAGAAGAGGTTTTAGAACAACAGAGACAAGAGTTAAAATATTTCATGAATAAAAGGATTGCATAGTTGATAAAAGAACAGAAGAACCACTCGAAGCCATTTGACACTAGAAGCCCAGATGTCGAGACCAAAGCTACACAAAAGGCTGAAATTTCCACCCCAGAAAAAGAAGAAGTGATATAACTAAACCCTAGGAGAGAATCTCACCAGCACAAAGTGACTATGTCCAAGGAAAATAAGAATCAACATGGGAAGAGAATCACCGAGACGAAGCTCACTGGAAAGAAGGCTAATATTGAAAAATTACAGAAGATCCTAGAGGGTACCTCACAGCAAGACACTTTGCAAAATTGGAGCTTCGTCGAGATATCAGAACACTAACATATGCCACTTCGCCGAGGTGAAGTAATATAGTCGTTGGAAGCCAATATAACCATTCGACTGCCACTTCGAACGGGTCAGAAAAAATTTATGGCTAGCCACTAGACCGTTAGACCACACCATAATGGACAAAACATAAGTTAATGCAGCCTCATACCTGTTGAAAGTAGACCATTGCTAAGTTTCCCTACTTAGTCCGTCGCGCCACGCACTAAGAATAATTTTTTCTAAGTGAGAATTTGAGCTTGAAGCCTGAGATTACTTCACCCTATGATCATTGCCTTGTTCTCATACAGTTCATTGTAGTCTTTGAATTCATTTCACACCCAAGCTAGTTGACCCGAGCTTGTATGTCGGATGAGCTCAACGCTGTTGAGAAAGTAGTTGAAGAAGTTTTGATTGACTTAATGACTGAGAGAGTCATGTCAGAGGGAGTATTATCTACAGGAGTCCAAGCATCATAAATGAGAGGACTCTAGGCCTCCCCTTCCATTGGTCATGCCAGTCTATCCCAACCGATCGATGATAAACAGACCAAGCACATGGATGACATTGCAAATGCCAATCTTATCCCACGCATTCTACCTACTTACTTACCACCTCTAAGTGGTGCCATCAACCGTGATAGTGTACCGCGAGATTTCGCATACACTTTTATCACCACGTACCTTTCGAAAGGGGTGTGCACACTTTGTGCTGACCAAGACAAGCTCACAACACTAAAATTTAGTGATTTTAACCTTGGAGATCGTAAAGTTTACAGCATGTTAGCCTTGCATAAGTACTTAACCTAGACCAAAGGAAAGAATTCTAATATTTTCCCACAGTCATGGACCCAGAACCTCACGCAGTCCACACTACTTAATGTAATGGAGATCCCACACTTCAGAAGACACCAGGAAGTCAACGCATGCGTCAAGTTGTTGTTGTCCTTCTACCACGGAGGATACTTATGGTTGGACCACTGCATCACTGTGGATCTGACCCTGATCAATCGGATCACAGGACTGAGTATGCAAGGCCCTGACCCACAGAAGTTTTACCTTGGAAAGACCTCAGATCGAGCACTAGCGCAGAGGATAAAAGAAACTTATGGCGATGTCGAGAAAGGCATGCGAGGCTACAAGGTAGCCTCTATCCAGAGTGGTGTAGTGCACCTTGCTTGTCAGCTGATTGCTAGCAAGCTAGTTCGCAAGAACAGACCAACACAAGTGATTGGATTCCTTGTTGACTTTGCAGGGAAGTGCACCAAGGGACTACAGATGAATTCGGCGCAGTACCTTGTAAACCAACTAGAGTTTGATTGCAGAGAAGTGCAAGACCAAGGGTATGTGTTCCACTTTAGTTGGTTGCTCATACTAATCAATTTCATCACCTGGGAGCTACCAGAAGGTGCCACTTTTCCAGAGACCGAACCCTTCGAACCACTAGCTGCGAAGTTCTATATGTTGTGGTGCTCCAATGACATGAACAAGCAGTGGCAGTCCAATGTTGTCTTCCACGCCTATTACAACCAATTGAAGAATGCAATCCAGTCTACACCGTGCCTCACCCCAAACACACTTCACAGGTTTATAGCTTTGATAAAATTTAGCGTGGACCGCCACTTCACCTATATCACAACGCATGATGATGAGCACAAACAACAACTCCAATCGTACTACAAGCTGACAAAAGAATACTTGGAGCAGATTACCAAGGAATGGTCGGTGGACCTCCTTATTGCAACAAACCCCATAGAAATGTCTGACGTGGATAGCCATGAAGCTATGCCAGATACACCTAGACCAAGCAAGACTAAGAAGGATGTTTAAGCTTAAGATGTCCATAGCACATCCACGAAGACTACTTCGATCTCACTTGCACAGGGAGGTGATGGTGAAGAACTAGGTGGCACATAAGTTGAGAAAAACAAAGGCGAGGTTACTCCGCCTATAGAGGAGGAGGATCCCTCTAAGAAAAGGAATATTACCCCACCAAAGCCCTCATCCTGAAAGAAAACTAAGGCCACCCAAACTACGTTTAAGACTACCCTCACACCGGACGACTTCAACTTCTTAATTGCTGTGCTGAATGATGCTTCACTAGAGATCGCTGAAAAGAAAGAAGCGAAGTAGGAGGAGGTATTCAGACGAATCAAGAGTGAACTTCAAGAAGTGAAATAGGCACTCTAGTCCAGCTGAGCAGTTTCTACTACGCCCTTGACAATTGGAACAACAGGAACATGTGATGAGCCCACCCAATTACACCAGATCACCTATAAAGTTGAAGCTCACCTTCGGCGAGCTCAAGAAGACACAACACAAGCCACCCAGGCTTTGACATAAGTATAGAGTGCACTTGTATAACAATAGAGTAAATCAGAATGGGAAAATATTGCCCTGCAAGCGAAGTGGGATGAGGAAAAAACACAGTTATAGCAGAGTAAGGACCAATTGCTAGCAGAGAAACTTGAAGTATAGGAAAGGGTTCACAAAGCACTTCGCTCTGTGACGGTCATAGAAGTGAAGATTGAAGAATGTGTCCCACAATAGGTGGCACAACATGAAGAAGTAATCCAACAACTTCAGCAGCGCATTGCAGATCTAGAACTTTGTATTGTGCCCGAGACTCCTCAAGAAATAAGAGATCTGAGGGAGGCAACTGCGTGCAGTGCAGTTGGCTGATTAAAAACCTTTTCCTTGGAATGCAAGCAGCTGAGTGCTAGAAGAGCCCAGACTTATGAGAAACTCACAAAAAATCCAGATTTGTAGGCATTGGAGGCACATCTCTAAGAAGCAAATCAACATGCAGATACGCTACAGGCACAACTGAAGGCCTTGACCCCAGTCAAAAGAATGAAGAGATTTCCAGAACAATGCATCACCCAACAACAGGTACACACGATGCAAAGTAAATTGATGGAAGTCTCCCAATGACTTCAACCAATCCAGGAAAAGGCATGCCAACTGTTCACTGAAGTTGAAAGCCAGGGAGTCGAGCTTGAACAGGTTGTCATCACCGTGGAACAACACCTGGATGGGCCAGTAAATGATGCAATGATCCAAGAGTTCACTAAACAAGAGGTTGTCACACTGCAGCAGGTCAAATCAGCTCGAGCCAAGCTCGAGGCATTCGAGGCAGAATTGATTAGACTAGAGTGACTTGGGACGAGTCATAGGTGAGTGTCGGGGGCCTGTTGGCCCTTGACCAAATTTTGAGGAACACTTGGTCATATTTGACCATTTTTGGACTTTGACATCTTGTCAAAGATGGAGCTCCAGGCGAAGTAGAGATCACGGGATCTCGGTCCACTTTTGGGCCCCTTTTAGGGTTCTGGGTTAATGTAATGGGAAAGGGATGTCGGCCCGTGGGTTTACCCATGCTTAGGCCCACTTTTGTAATGTATAAATAGAAGGATAGGAAATGTAAGAAGTAGTAGATGTTATTTCTTAGTGCAATTGGTAGTGCATCTATGTGATGTTGAATAAGTGCTCTGTGCGAACTGTGTAAGGCTTGCAAGGATGAGTGCAAGTTACTGTGAGGTTGCTATAGAAAGTTGAGTGCTGTAATGCAAGGAAGAAGGATCTAGCGAGCTGCGTAGATATTTTGTCCTATGCGAAGAAGGGTCTCGGAGGCTTTGTGCTTGTAATAGATTGAAGACAATAAAGAAGAAGATCTTGTGGACGTAGCCCCATGGTGGGGGTGAACCACGTAAATCTGTGTGTTATGCTCTGTGCTTTGATTCAATGTGTTTATCTTTGCTTATGCTATGTGCTTTGATATATCCACTTATGCTCTGTGATTCTTAGATATATATGATTTTTAGATCTGATGTGTATGAGGATGCTTAGTGTTGATCTACTAGATCTAATCTAGGTTACTATGGTTAAGTGCAGAAATAGTGTAGATCTGATTGTACACCGCGATGCTCTGTGTTGTCTACGAAGTATAGTAAGGGTTGAATATTGATGAATGATCGATACTAAGTGCTTTGTAAATGATATAATCATAGATCTGTGTCCCATATAAGGTTGCAGACACCTAATTCTTGCAACCACCCCTTCCTCTACCTCGGGCGAGACTTCATCTGCTTCACAGGTGTTTCTGAAAGGGCCGGTAGTTAGGGCTTTGTTGGTGCACTCTTGAGCATTGAACACTGGTTCTGCCCCTGTGCTAACAGATAGTATACATAGGGTTGAAACATACCAACATCATGACAACTCTAGAACGTAGAATAAAGAATGTAAAGGGTGGTGATATCATGAGGTTTAAGCCACATGGTTTGAATTTGGTAAACGTAGAACTAAAAATTAGATCATCCTTTGAACAAGTGGGTTGCATCAGGTTTTGTGAAAAATTTCAGGGGTACAACAGACATGTGGCGAGGGAGTTTGTAGATAATTTTGATGGTGATAAGGCTAAGGTGGACAACCTTCAGTTGCAGGTTTCTGAAGATAACATTGCTATTGCAATAGAAATACCTGCTCACAGAGAACAATGGTTCAAAGATATGCAGTTAGATCTTTATTACCATCATGATTTTATGAAGCCTGAATTTAGAAATACTAAATTCAGAGCTACCATACCCACAAAGTTTTTATTGGAAAGTCATAGTGATTTGTTGAGGGTTATCCAAAGGTTTTTTACATGTGAAGGGAGATTTAATAAGGTTTACCAATACCATATCAGGCTCTTAATGCACTTCATTGGTAAGAAGCCTTTGAATCTACCATATTACCTTTTCAGAAGTCTAGGAAGGATGGATGACATAGTACAACTAAGGAAGGAGCAAGGAGATGCTAGCCTCTTCCATTTTTCTTTGATCAAACTGTTATTATTAGAAGAACTTAGAAAGAGAAATTGAGATTGGGATTCTTTTCTAAATTCATCAAGCATAGCAGTAGATTCCATAGGAAGCCCACAAAGTTTGAGAATGCACCCTCATCAATAGAAATAAATGCAACATCAATCCATGAGAGTTCTGTTAAGAAAAGGGCAAAAGGGAATGAAGAGCCTGTAGCAAGTCAACAAGAAAAAAAGAAAGGGAAGAAACTCCAATCCTCTCCAGAAGTGACTGAAACTTCTAGAAAACCACTCACCAGGTCTGGAACAAAGATAATGCATATTATATACACATCACAGTAAATTAGTGAGACTCCATAAACCTTCATACAACCAGCCCTCTCATATGTCAGAGGCACTTCAATTATTGAGTTGTAGGAACATTTGAAGAAGGATCACTTTTTCATAGCACAATTGCAACATGAAAATAGAGAATTGAAGAAGAAGTCTCTAGAAGGATCTTGCAGGAAAGATACCTCTGTGATAGGAGAAAGGTTATCACTATCAACTCCAATTGGTTCCAAAACAAGGAGTAAAGGGAAAGAAATAGAGCAGATTCCAGAGTTAGAGGAGATTCCTAAATCTAGTGTTCCTTTAAAAAGGTCCTCAACTAGGAAGTTGCAACATCAAGAGGAAATACCAACACATAATTATCTAGTAGAAAATAAAGATGATGAAGGAAAACTCACTTTCAAGAGGCTAAATAAACAACTCAGAGAAGCACAAAATGTGATATTTAAACTTAGGGAGAGAGATAGGGAATTCAAAATGAAGTATGCAGAACACCTAAGAGACTATGGACTTGCAATAGACAAAGCTAAATCAATGGTGAGAAGGACCCTTCCATTAAACAAACAATTGGAGAATTTTTATCAACAAAACCTCATTTTGAGGAAGGAGAACAAGACCCTCAAACAAAGTTTGTAGTAGGTGGAGACTGTAAATAAGGGAAAGTTTGAATTGCTAGCTAAGACATCAGAGAACTAAACCACTGAGACTTTTTTTACACCTTTTTGTCATTTGGCCATTTTGATTCCTTTTTTGCAAAAGGTCACATACATAAGCACATTATTTTGTCAAAGATGCACTATTACTCACGGGTTTGATGACCTGGGAAATAAAGGGAAATTCAAAGAAGTACTAAAACGAGCTATAAGGATCCAGATCATCTTCATAAGATCGAAAGTAAACACGAGATGATAGACCACCTGTTGCTGTGCAACTCTATTGCATTTTTCCTTTAGGTGATGATTGCATAGTGGACTTGTTGCACAACAATGGAAGAATGACCAGAACACCTCCAACTCATCTTGAATGGTTCGAAAAGTGTGCAAACTCATCTCCAACGAACATTAGTAGTGGAAATCACAATTTTGGGTTTCATTTTTTGTCATATCAAATTCGTTATAATTAAATTAATGAGTCCAAGCAAACTCCTTCTTTTTAGAAGTTCATTAAAGATCTCATGTTGATTATGTGCAACTATTAGCACTATTGTAGGATCATAGTTGGATCCAAATTTGATACTATAGACACATGTTTTCGTATATATTCAGCAAAACATGAAAACTAAAGGTTTGGCAAGTGTGTATAGGAATACTATTGAACATTTTTCCTTGTTGTTAATGAAAAAATTGCTGGATCATAAGTACTTGAGTTTTGACCACAGAGATACATGTGATTCTGATATTTTATGCATGTGATTCCTCAGTCTTTTATTTCATGTTTTATATTTGATATTGTATGGTTTCTTCTCTATGTTGATGTTAAATATATGTATCAGAACTCATCTTTATCAGATGCTCTGTTACATGTAGTTCGAATTGTTATTATGCTATAATTTCTTTGAGATTCATCCTTGTTAGATGCCTTGAAGGATTATTGTTTTCTCTGTAACATGCTATCTACAACATATCTATTTGGATTAGAATATTACTTTCTATCTTGCCTTTGTTCAGTCCTTTCTTAAATCTACTAGGTATCCAACAAGTTTTATTGATTTTTGACTTTGGGCACTCCATAGCCCAATGTAATTTCTGTTCATATTGCAACCAACCCTATAAACTCATTTATCTTAGAGATATAGCCTTTGAATGAAACCAAATCAATCCTTTCAATGATTGATTTGAAGAGAGAGAGCCCTCTTTGGTTGGAAGGGCTAGCTTCTAGCCCCAAGTTGGTTTTGAGGTTACTCCTGTACCTATTTCATCCTCAACCAAGGAAATTACAGAGAGATAACATTCTGGCGTCGTTTTCGGGGACTGAAGGTAAAAGTTTCCTTGGGAAAAAGACAAAAAATTCTAAAACTGGTTCCTAAGAGTGACAGTGAACTGAATACAGCTTTGGCTGAATTTTCACTTTGGTGACTCCAAATTTGAAGATCAATTGTTGAAGATAAATTTTGTTACATAATCTTGGCTACCCAAAGAAAATACACAAGGCATCATCCATATCCAGATCCTCCACAAGCCATTGACAACCCAGAAGGAATTTTGTGCAAAATTAACAAAAAAACAACTCAATCAGGTATTTTTCTGGACACAGTTTTGTCATTTCCTAAAGGTGGAGTAAAAAGAATTGATGACCTTGAATTTGATATTAAATTTGAGCAGTCATTGTTTAGATCCAAGTCAGAATCTGATTTGACTGAAATTCTATTTGATGAAAAGAAATTTCAAACCTTTATTTCTGTTGTTCCTATCCAAGCTGTAGTAATTCCTAGTTAGATCATACAGTCAGGTCAAAATCCCCCTAGAGTTATAGTAGAAATATTTTCCCCATTAGTTCTCCCTGCTGCACTTCATGATATACCACAAAAGTATGCACAAAGAATCAAACAGTTTGATGCAGAAGGGGATGTAACAACCCAACAACATGTAGATAGGTTAATTGATTTTATAGATCTTGAAGAAGTAGATGATGAATATGTTAAGACGAGGTTATTTGCACAAAGTTTTTCAGGAGCAGTTAGGAAATGGTTTAAATCTCTCCCAGCGAATAACATTCCTAACTTTGAAATTTTTGAAACTCTTTTTCTTGGGAGACGACGGAGTAAGAAAAACCCTTTGCAGTTATTGACACAATACAACCATTTAAAGAGATTCCTTGCTGAGATAGTACATGATTTTTCCAATAGATTTATGAAGGTCTATAACTCCATTCCTGATCAAGTAAAGCCTCCCCCATGAGCTGCTCAACTCCATTATGTTGATGCATTCGAGAGTGAATTTTCCTTGTTACTAAGAGAAATAAGGTCTACTTCTCTAACTGATATGATGAATGATGCAATCAAAGTGGAAGTGAATTTAGCTGCAACAGGGAAGATCAAGATCCAAATAGAATCTCATAGAAAGAAAGATATATAAGAAACATTGCCCTCTACTTCTCAAGGTTCAGATGAAAAATTTGACTTAATGGTAAAGAATATGGAGAAATTGGTAGAAAAATTGTCATTGGATGATAAGCGCCATGACCTTAAAGCCAGAAATCAAAATTTTAGGAGACCTCCAGTTCCTTAGATAAGACAGAGAGAACAAAGTATTCCAACTGATCAACTATTTAGACCTCCTTTCCAAAATAATTATGCTGCAGATTTGTTTGAGGAACCTTCTAAAGATATTCATTTTTTTGGCCTAGAAGGGTCACAAGTTTACTTAACTAAATAAGAACACGATATGTTTATGAAAGATGAGGAATTAAAGGAGAAATAATATTACAGGAAAGGATATCAGAATGTCATCATGAAATTCCAAAAACAATATAACCTCAGGAAAAAGAAAATTGTAGCAAGTACTGCAAAGGATCCTAGAGCTAACAAGCCCTCTTCCAGTCATCAAGAAAAGGTTTTTCCAAAGAAGGATACATCAAATAAAAGAAAAAATAAAGAAGATCCTCCTAGAGATGTTCCATAGGTAAGAAGAGAAGCAATTCTAAAAGAAGTAGAAAAATCTCAACCCTCCTTTAATTTTGAAAATGAAATGGCTAAGATTAAATTTATGTACCTTTTAATGAGATGATCAGAAATATGGAATACAAAAGTCAGATTGTAAATATGCTTAAAATGGAATAGAACTCAGAAAAAATTAATGTACAAGATGACCATCCTGCTATTTTATTTGGTCCCCAGGTTAAGGAAATTGGAAATGATGATGATGTGCCTCCTTTCTATGTTATCCTAAATATCCATAATGTAACTCTTCATAATGCAATGTTAGATTCAGGAGCATATCACAACTTGATGCCAAAGGTGATCATGGAAGAGTTGGGTTTGGATATCACTAGACCATACAAGGATCTATTTTCTTTTGATTCAAGAAAGGTGAAATGTGAGGGTTTAATCAAAGATATTATTGTTACTTTAGCTCAGATCCCATCAAAAACTATGATAATGGATGTAGTTGTTGAAAACATTCCTCCTAAATTTGGAATGTTATTATCAAGATCATGGGCTGCTAGAACCAAGGGTACCTTGCAAATGGACATGTCCTATGCCACAGTGCCAATATTTGGTTAGGATAGAAGGTTATATAGGGAGGTTCATTTGAAATACATGGTGAGAAACATAGATAAACCCAACAATCACCCTATTTACTCAATTGAGACTGACATTGGATCTTCTATATTCTATAATGATTTATGTTTTGAAGAAGATGATCAAATTGTTTTAGCCAAAAGGATCAGTTTTAGAACAAAAGGATAAAGAGGATGAAGGTGTGTGGAATATGGATTTTGATGGAGCATTCAGCAACGAGGGACCATGAGCTGGTGTTTGGATCATTTCTTCTGATACAAATTCAAAACTGTGTTCTTATAAATTGGCTTTTGTTTGCACAAATAATATGGCTGAATATGAAGCTCTCATTTTAGGATTGAGTGTTTTAAAGGATTTAATGGCTAAGAAGATATATGTGCATGGATATTCCGAGCTCATAATCAACCAAATTAAAGGTACATATCAAACTAAGCATTCTAGAATGAGAACCTATAGGAATTTGGTCCTGTATTTGCTAGAAGATATCTATGAATATAACATTTCAGTGGTACCATGGGAACACAATAGGATTGCCAATGCTCTTTCCACATCAACAAGCATTTTTAAAATTCCAATTTATCCCAACAAGAAATATGAAATTGAAGTAAAACACATACCATGTATTCCAGATAATGTCAAACACTGTCAAGTATTTGAAGATGACAAACATATTATCATATTTCTATAGTTGAAAGAAGAGTATGAAAATGTCCAAATTGATGAAGAAATTTTTTATGATGAAGATGAAAATGAAAATCTTGTATTAGTCTCAGATGGGTATGTAAATCAGATAACAAGAAGGGATATTATTCAACTAAAGAAAATTACAATTCCAAAGGGTATTGTGCCTCTTGAAAAATTGTTTGATGAAAATGATGTGGCTAAAAATCCCAGGGTAAGTCCAAATGAAAGTGAGGTTGATGACTTTAATATAGGGACTGATAAAGAATCTAAAATTGTCAAGTTGTCTAAGTCCTTGTCCTTTGAAAACATTAAGAAATATATTGAATTAATGAGACAATTTTCTGATGCGTTTGCTTGGAGTTATGAAGACCTAAAGGTTTATGATAAAGGCATCATTCAACATATGATACCAATTAAAGAATATCAGAAACCTTTCAGACAAACATTAAGAAGAATAAATCCACTCTTGTTGCCACTCATTGAGAAAGAAATAAGGAAGTTATTTGATGCCAAGATAATTGTTTCTTTGAGATTCTCCAAATGGCTATCTAACCTTGTACCTGTCAGAAAGAAAAATGGAGAAATATGGATTTGTATAGATTTTAGAAATTTGAATAGAGTTTCCCTTAAAGACAATTATCCTTTTCCAAAAATGGATCACATCCTACAAAAGATTGTGGGCTCCCAGAGAATGTCAATGTTGGATGGGTTTTTTGGATACAACCAGATTATGGTGCACCCAGATGACCAAGAGAAGACAACATTTACAACCCCATGGGGCACTTTCATGTATTCTAAGATGCCTTTCAGACTCATGAATGTAGGGGGAACTTTCCAGAGGGATATGGACATAAAATTTGTTGAGGAGAAAGATAAATTCAATGTGATTTACTTGGATACTATAACTGTGTATTTGGATTCTGACAGTGAACATTAGCAGCATTTGTAACAGGTGTTTAAAAAATGCAGAAAATTTGGGATCTCTCTTAACCCAAAAAAGTCAAATTTTTCAGTGCAAGAAGGTAAACTCATGGGACACATTATTTCAATAGATGGGATCAAAATTGACCCTAACAGAGCGACTGCAATACAAAAATTCAATATTCCAAGGAGAAAAAAAGAGGTACAATCCTTTTTAGGTAGGTAAATTTTTTAAGAAGGTTTATCCCTAACCTTGCTGAAATAATAAATCACATCACAAATATGTTGAGGAAAGGAAATGAAATAAAATGGACAACATTTGCAAAACATTATTTTGAAGAAGTGAAAGAAGATCTAACCAAAGATCCTGTGTTGATCAACCCATGATTTTGCAAAGGATTTTTGTTGGTTAGGATTAACTCTTGCTACCTTTCTTGGGATGACCTAGGTTCAGGTCTACTATGGTTTCCAACAAAACCCTTACAGAACTATCAACCCTTCTGGTAAACCAGAAGGAAACACAATGCACATGATGCACTGCACATTCTCACCCGAGATAGTTCTTATGGGTGACTGCAACGCTCGGGTGCTTGCAGCCTGGGAAATGAGCCGGGATCTGCAATTAACTCTGTTATCTTCATTTGTTTAATCTAACATTCAACTTATCTTGATTAATATGTCATTCTTACTCATGCATGTAAATCAACAGATCTAACTAAGTCATTCATACATGTTTCTAACATCTAATCATCTAATCATTAACATCAAATGAGATACACAACATTCAATCACATAACACATGATCTACCATGGTTCAACCCTCCTAGGATATGTCCACAAAGATTTGGCTGCTATGCTATTTTATTATTATGTTTCCAAAACTACAATGCCTTGCACATTACAACTCTCCATCAGAACATGTTGAGATCTATAATGAGGTGGACTAGATCGCACTAGCCTCCTCAACTTGCAATCTAACCCTCAAGATCTAGCTCGGTTCCTCTCCTCATCTCAACAACTTACAAAATAGATCGGATTATATAGACATTTAGTCTTCAAACAACATGGTAACAATGACCAACAACAATGAACAACAACATGACATCCAACTTCGAACTCAAGAACAACAACCCTAACCTAGAACTCCTAGGTACCTATTTATATATGTTCTTGGCTTACTAGCCATTACATATTCTTACCAAAACCCTAACCCTAGCATGGTTAGGTCTTGTTTCATGCGTTCCTCACATGATTTTCTCCTCTGCATGCACGTTTACCTTGCACGTGTTGATTTTCATGCCAGTTGTCTTTTCCTTCTCTGTGCTTTATTCTCCAAAATTAGTCATTATTCCAAAATGGGTCGGCGCCCAACAGACCCCAACACTAATATATGGCTCATCCTAAGCCACCTAGGCACTGCACATCCCCTTGATAGCCTCTGCTAGACTGTGGAACTTGTATGCTAGTCCCCTTCCTCGTGTTTGGATCTACACGAAATTTTCTGTAAGCGCTTCTAAGTTCTTCACTGTGTCTTCCTCACGAACCATGGCTATGCATTCCACCTGTGTCTGCGCCATGTTATTCTTCTTTGCCTTTAGTTATATGATAATTTCTGTTTCTTTCTCTTGGAGGGGTTCCATATGCATCTGTCTCTCCTGTTTGTGTGCCCGTGCCATCTTTAGTTAGACTTGTAATCTCTTCCTCTACTGCATTCCTTTTAAATGCTCAGTGATGCCCATTGTCTTTTGCCTCTACCCAAGGTCCTGGATTTTGACATGTATCCTCTCTTCTTCCTGGTCCCATCATTGGACCTGCTCATCTTCCTCCAGCGCTATCCAAAGCTATGTTGTTCTGTCAAATACTTCTGCTATTATGTTAACTTTTTTCTCCAACTCTGTTAGTTGGAGTGCAACTTCTGCTTTCCTCTGCTCCCTAACCTCTGGTGGAGTCGTCAAAGTCATATTTTCCTTTAGTTCCTCAATATGTTTCCTATATTGGTCAATAGTTTGGGCAATCTGATTGAGTTTTTCCTCCGTAGTTGGACTCTTAGCCTGCACGCTGTCTAGAAGGTGGATGTAGACTATTGTCAACCCATGTTCAATTTTATTTGCGCACTCTTTTTCTTCTTTGGTCTCAAACTTTACTTGTTCGACCATGAGCTCTAATTATTCCTTGTCATTTTTATTTTCCTGCAATTCTATTGCATCTTTCCTCATGCGTGACTGCACCTCGTCCGTGACACTAACTTGGAGTCTGTATAGTTCCTTTTTTGGTATCTTAGCCAATACCATGTCGACCTATGATACATCTTTCAGTGGCATCTATGCTATGGTTTCATCCATCTACAACATGTCACTGGTTACCCTAAATGTTGGACTTGCTTGCGTAGTTATGTGAACCGTGTGTTCAGTTTGTGGTGTAGTCCTTGTCGCTGCTGTTGTTTCTCCCTCAGGAATGGATGTTGTTCCCCTTTTATACCTTTGTGCGGTCTTTATTTGCTCGAGGACCTGTCTTATGCCAGCCAGGTCATCTTGTATCTGCCCCCTTTGATGATTTTCTTCTTCAAAGTCTTTTGCGACATGGTCTTGTACCTCTTCAGCCACAAGGTCAATGTCGTTCTCTATGAGTGTGTACTCATGTGACTCTTTGGGCGCATTTTACTTCTTGCGCATTCCTCCTGACTATGAAATTGGCCGCTTAGGTGGCCCTGGTTCCTGAGGGGTAGATGATGAGGGGGTTCCCTTTGTTATCATAGCCCCCGCTCCTTGGTATTTTTGTTACGGGGTAGTATCCTTATATCCTACATGTGCATCCTTTTTTACTGCTTGTGGGTCCTTCTTTGTTGCACCCCCCTTCTTTTCCTGTGCCGACTTCTGTGTTGGTTTCAGCTTTTTGGGTGCAACTTTGTCTCTTGCATGTGTATTTGTTTGTCTTTCATCTACCTCCATTCCCTGAGGTACTTCTTGATCTAAGGCTGGGATCTTCCAATCGTTGGAGAAATCCCTCATAACCATCTCTACATCATCCTTCGTGACGCAGTATCTCATTTGGAGCCACTCCTTTCCCGGATCCTTGCGTGCTCATATCCACATATTATGCCTGGACGCCTTAAAGTTGGCGATGTCCATGAACTGCATGACTACCTCCAGGGTTATTCACCAAGTGTTGGTGATACTCTCCTGTATCTCGGTGAAGTACCTAGAAAAGGTACTTGTGTTTGTTCTTCTATGCTTGGGGTCAAATTTTCTCCCCAACAACGTGTATCGGGTTGCGCGACACTGACCTATCCGGCTGCAGAAGTATGAATATGGGGGTTCTCTCCAGCCCATGAACACAATCAACATGAGTAGCCATGAGTAGTGGAACTATGTACTGAGGTCCTTCACGTATTTTCAGTCCTCCATGAATAATTTTAGTAGGTAAGGGGCCCGACTGAGTGACGCTCCATTTTCACACTATGCTGCAACTGCGACAACCTTGGTAGGGAATTCTTCCTTATGACACTTTTGTAGCATTTTGCATGCCATGAGTTTAATGGCCATACTTGTCGCGGTGTCACTAATCCTCTTGATGATTATACCACATGACCCCCTCTCTATGCCATATGTTCTTTTCATTTCCTCCACCATCACCTTCTCCTTGGTTTTTTCATCCAGGTATTGCATGAGGTTCTCACCCATTGACGATAGTCCTGTGATTGCTGTGATTAGCTCCACGTCTATGGAGATGGGATTTTCAATCCAGAGGAATCCTCCATGGAGGATCTATCAAATGCTTGATGAATTTGTTCACTTCTTTCCCCCTTCCAAAGTGGGGAATCTCTAGAAGGTTGAGGATCCCAGTTTTTTCTAGGCCAGCTGCCCATGGATTTGGTTGAAGAACATGGTCACCAAAGGGTCCTATCCCTATGTTTTCCAAATAGAACTGCTGCACAAATTCAGGGAATTTTTCCTCATCGGCCACATCGTGGTCCAAGTACCTCAATTTCTCCATGCAACCTAGCAATGTTGGTGTGGTTTGCACTCCTTCTGGAATGCGCATGAACACAATTGTTGCATCCAACTGCCTGTCTGGAGATTGCACCATAGGCTATTTTCCCTTCCACTTTTATTGTTGGATTGAGGGCCCCACTACCATCTGTCTCCCTTAGATATCAGACTCTGGCTGGTGAGTGATATCCTCTACTAGACCCTCCTATTGCTACACACTTTCAACTCTGGTGTTTTTGGGTACTTCTGCCTCTATCTTCGAAGTAGTTTGTCCATTTACTTGCGAGACCCCTTCGACTGTCGCAATATCTAGCGGGTTTCCTGTGTTGTGTGTGGGATGTCCTTGCACGCTACTGGATGGGTTGACTTCCATGGACAACGTAGTTGGACCCTGCCTTTCCTCCACCACGAGCATAGGGTCAATGGGAACTTCAATCGACAATGGAATTGCGTTGACGTCGATGAATTCCTTGCGCTGTCTGGTTTCTATTCCGGTATTTGATGCCTCCCATGGTGCCCTGTTACTCCATGTTTTCCTCCCTGCTTGGCTCGACACACCGATATTTGGTGGTGCCATCTTGGGTAGTGGTTGGTTTTCGTTGACTAACTCTTCACTAGTTCGCCCTGTGTCAATTTACTTCGGCTCCGCGTGCTCTATCTCTTTGTAATTTCACTATTTCACAATGGGTCTTATGTTGCCCACATTCCCCTTTATATAGGAAAGTCACAAAGCTTCTCAGAGAAGTTTCCCCAATGGTGATTAATTTAATGGCACTTTATTCATACGTTTGCATTGACT
>JASDQU010305611.1:80513-95012 GCA_032191745.1 Picea mariana | reverse complement strand
AAAAAGGTCAGATCTTTGCTTGTGCTTCTACATCTTGAATATATTGTGATCTCCATGTGTTGATGAATCTTGTATGCACTTAATAACTCAATAGATTAGTAGTAGTTAGTGATTCCAAGAAGAATTTGGCTTGGGATCATTACATAATCTTCCAAAAATTGATCCCAAGTTGCAAAAATAAGCCTTAAACAAGCGTGGTGCCTCACAATTTCAGCCAATAAGCTTAATAGGGAGAAAATTTTATAGCTCTTCTCTCCAAGGATAAGTTATGATGAAAATGAATGTCAGTTTCTGTTTATTTATACCAAATCAGGCCCTAAATTAATTTAATTTCAAAATTGTTGGGCTGACCAGGCCAATTTGTTACAAAAATCAAATTCTAACCAAATTAAATAAATTTGCATCTAAAATCTCCTTCAAGGGTGATGTCATGCCCCTCTAATGTGACGTTGAGCCCCATATGTGGAGCGTTGAGTAAGGAAAGTGGAACTCTTGGCCTCCAGAGGCCTAAAATGATGCCCACACGTGCCACAAGCCTCACAAATGCCTCCAAATATGAAACCCTAGCTCTGGATGACGTCTAGGGATATCATGGTGGCATCTAGGCCTCCCAAGGCCATCGTCCAAGTGAATGAAGGTAGGGATCATCCATTTAAGGCCTTTCAGAGTGCCTCCAAAGGCAACGTCCTTCCTTCATCTAATTAAAACCTTCAATCTCTTCTTGCCCCTAGTTGGGGTTTCAACATCCATCCGTGGGTTTTGAGCCCCCATGAAGGTCTGATCTAATCATTCCCTCATGTGTACCTATCCATTGGGAAAGGTCATGTAACAAAAAAAAGTACGCCCTCCAGGGGTCCATAAGTCACAAGGATCATAACATGTAAATCACATCTAATAATTAAATTACCCAAACATGTGCATCAAAACCCCCTTAACCTAAAACAAATGCTCAAAGACGTTATGCAATTTGACAAGTTAGTTTTGGAGAGGGTCTCAGGGTGTCCTATTGGGTTAACCTCTCTTAAGTTTTGGGTGTTTCCCAAGTGGAGTCTAGTCCAAGTCATGTATGTGGATGAGGTGGCATGGGGTAAATATTTGGTCATGGGGTGCATGTGATAACAGGGAAATGGAAAGTCTTATATGTGGGCGCCTTTATAGAGGGCGAGTTGCAACTTGTCATGAATGAAATTTTTTCTTAGCCCATTCATTGCATTTTACTCTTAAATTTATTCCTTTTAATATTTTTCTCTTATGATTCAAGTAAATAGTTGAAGGCCATTGTCCTAGATTGATGACCAACGGTGACAACATTATCCAAAAACATTTCATGAAAATGAGAAGGATATCTCATGATGATACCCCCTTTCTCTTAGATATGCCACCAAGAGCCACTACCCTAGCTTGGTGACCAGAGAGGTGGCAGTGTCATACTGCTACATGCCCATGGTCATAATAGGTTGGCTCGTAATGAGACCTCTTGTCCATCAACTAGTACCTTGAGTATTTATGTTATCTTATGGGTCCCCTTTTCTTACTGAGAACATTTTCACTTCTTTCTCGGGGATCCCTAGGTCAAGCATCTCGAAGGTTTCAAAATTGGATTTTAACTCTTGCCAACCACTTTTACCCTCTGGGCCTTTAGCCCCTTCTTCCCACAAGGTAAGTTACAACCCTTCCTAGTGTAGCCAATCCCAATGCCCAAACAAGGATAGGGGAGATGAAAGGAATAAATATGGAAAGTAGTAAGTATGGAGGGAACAGACGGTGAATTTTCATAGGTCCGCCCAGTAGAAACCCATCCTAAAGGGAAATCAACTTACTAGGGCACCATGTCACCCTTATAGGTATGAACGAGGAAAAGAGCATAATTTCCAAGAAAATTCCATGAAGTTAAGAAGGATTCAATACAACATACTCATGTGCTTCAAAAATCATAGTGATACATACCATGATACCCAGACTCATTATCTCATGGAGAAAGACTCACTACTACTTCAGGACCAGGTTGGTGTGATGGATATTATTAGTGGTGATATGTGGACTGCACTAAAGAAAAGAGGGGCCCTATGGGGCCATGCTCAAGTCATCTGGATCTCGGTACTCCATGTCTAGGACTTGTGGGCCTTGAGACATGATCTCGTTAGTTATCCCTAGGCTAAGGGATAACATCTGGCTCCAACTTGGGGACATGTTCTCACCGTAGAGAACATGTGAACCTCAACATCTCTGGTATGACTTGTTCCTATTAAATCTCAACAAAAGACATTAGTAATCCCTAGGGTGGTGATATCACCCCTCGTCCATATATGATAAAATAAACAAAAGAAAAACATCTCTAGTCTAACATATGATTATGAGCATACATATATACATAATGGAACAAGACAATTTAAAAAAGAAACTACAACTATGAT
Source organism: Picea mariana (assembly GCA_032191745.1). Taxonomy (NCBI): domain Eukaryota; kingdom Viridiplantae; phylum Streptophyta; class Pinopsida; order Pinales; family Pinaceae; genus Picea; species Picea mariana. The sequence continues at coordinate 92,598 of JASDQU010305611.1, read as the reverse complement.
AACATGATATGGAAATGGTATATACAATGGATGCAAATGCATACCTACCCTACCTCGCATGTACTTACCTATCAAATGCTAGCTATAAGCATGCAACCAGTACAACCACACTAGTAATGTATCATAACACCTGCCTCTATGAATCATCATAAACCAAAACAATGACAAGTTAAGCAAAAAATAAACATGAGTTAGAGAAAGCATTATATCATAGGAAGTCGTAAAGTCTAGCTCATGGAGGCGGGAGGGAGGGACAAAATCATGCCAAGTCAACCTTCCAAAAAAGTGATCAATCCATATAAAAAGAGGATCATGAGAGGTAAATAAATCAAAGGGATGGCTCAAAGAGTCTGAGGTTTGACTACCTTGGACATCATCACTCCTTGAGGTCTGAGAAGGGATTAACAAAAAATTAGAGGGGAACTGAAAACGTTTTAGGGGAAAGTTGAAAGATTGAGAATTTAAGATTCTTAAGGAATTCAACCTCCCCTTGAATTCTAATGGAAACTTTTTCCCTAAAGAAAACTTGAAACAAGAAACATGCTCCCCAACTGCATCCTTAGTGACATAACAAGGTAAAGAAATCAGAGGGAGATAGACAAACTCATCTAAAGTATCCTGCTTCAAGCAAGCAACTTCATCTTTATTAAAATTTGAGCAGAATGAATGTTTCTAATCTTCTTCATAGAATAAATCCAAGTAATCAAAGGAACACTCATCAAAATCCTCAAGGTATGACTGAAAATTATCAATAGAACATTGCACTCGGTCATCCTTGGGTTCTTAGAAATCTTATGTAATTATATCATCATCTTATTACAAAACGTCAAAATTATTAGGAACATCATATGATTGTTGTAAAGGAAAAATTCGAAGATATCCTTCCATATAATAAATGGGATCCTAATTAGAACCAATCACATCCCATTTACATCTTCCAACATGTATGAACTCATAAATATTATCAACCATGTCACTACCTTTATCATAACATGAAGGATTTAATGCATCCAAGGGATCCTCTAATACTTCTTCACTTTCCAAATCATAAAATAAAGTATCATCAAAAAATCGGAAAGGGAAATAACTTATTTTGTTCACTTCTTTTTTTGCAGAAGTGTCAAAGGCTTGGATGACTTCATCAAATGGAAAATCATCCAGTACATCATCCCCAAGACTTGTCTCTTTAATCATCGTTTCTCCTTTATCAAAAAATGAAGGACCTGGCTCTTCCAAGGGTTCCTTTACTTCTTCACCTTCTGAATCATATAACAAAGGGTCATAAAAAACCTGGAAAGGAAAATGATTCACCTCATTCTCTTTTTCTTGTGTAGGAGAGATAGGATCTTGGAGAGCTTCATCAGATGGAGGAGTGGATACCAGTGCTTCAACCTCATAACTCACTTCTTTAGTCAAGTATTTATTGCATTCTATTGAATTGTGGAAAAAATATTTCTCCTGTTCAAGGGGTTGAAAACCTTCTTCATAAATCTTTCCTTCTATGTCAGAGGGTTCTTGGTATTAAGTATGGTACACATCCCTAAGATCTTCCACAATCTTAGTGGTGAATCCTTCATCCTCTAGGGCGATTGCAAGATTTTGAAGGGCATCTTCATATGTTTGGAATTATGGTTTCACAATCTTAATAAACCTACTGATGAGGTCTATGGAAGATAATATACTCTTATCTTCACAACAAAACTTAATCCAATATTGCAAAAAAGATGTCAGGTAAAGTATGAACAATTTTACCAGAACATCCTCCCCTTCAAATTCTATTTCACTTATATACTTTGAGAATTCTACAATGTGAGTAATTGGGAGGCATCCAAATCTTGGAGAGTTGTTTAACCATTTTGTATCAAGATAATGCAAGTATCCTTGAAAATTTTCAAAATCAATAGTCAGATACACTTGTTCCTAGGGAACCATGATCCAATATCTTGAAAATATCACAAAGTTGAGAGTAAGGTGGCACCTTGGAAAATCTCAATGGAGTCACCAGATATCCTCTTAAGGATTATCAAAGGGAGTGAGGGAATCACCCTCAGTGGAGTCACCAGGTAATCTTTATAATATGAAGTCTTCGAGGGAAAGGCTTACTGAAAAAGTGTTGTTGAGGAATATTGAGTTAGTGTTCCCCAACAACGACACCAAAATTTTTATTGCACAATCTATACTTTCCAAAAGCCTAAAGGAAATTAGGATTATATTGATGTAACATGGAGGTAACCCTATCACATTCACCCCAATAGGGTATCTCTTTCTCTTTAGGAGGAGGAAAACCTCACTCCAAGGGAGACGTCCTAGGACCTAGTTGGTTGATGAAGGGAAAACAGACACAAGGAGAACCCATCCCTCTCTCTAGGTCACTCAACACAAGAAGTCACTTGGGTAAAGTTTGAAGGGAAAAGGGAAAATGAAAATGGGTTTGTACCTTCCCTTTACCAATGAAACATCAAACATTAGTAGCAACAATTATAATCAATCACTGCTCAAACAAATTGCATGCCGCCAGAACAAGTTATTATACAATAAAGATAATATTATGGTAGCAACAATGTATCTTGAAAGTTGGAAGTTATGAGGACAAGAAAATATACAAGAGTCTTGGAAACTTGATAATGCTTTATCACTCACAATTTTCAAGATAAACACAAGTCAATAAATGACTTAAATGGTTGTCCAAAAATTTATAACAACATTAATTAATGATGATGACAACAATGCAAAACACTTCAGAAAAGTACTATAATAAAGCAATAAGACACTACTTCAATATCCAATGATTATGGTTTGCTTAGTACAAATGTACAATGATTTTATGGATGATTTTAGGGCTTTTAGGGGCTGCAACAATGGTTGTAACAACATCTATTACAACGGTAACAACTTCCGAAGTTGCACTTTAGAAAGGCAATTAAACACACACTTTAACACTTATTGATAGTACCTTTCCTTATACAAACTATGGGATGACTTAGATCATTAGTAGGCTGATATAAGCTGCAAAATGATTGTTGTAGTAGTGATCATGACAACAACAAATTAGTTATTAGTATTTCTAGACTAGGTTAGAAAGTTAGTAGAGCATGAAGTGAAAGAGTTTGAATTGAGTCTTGTCAAGAAGTAAGAGAAGAGGACTAGTGCCTTCAAGGGTAATGGAGTCAAGGAGGGAAACTTATTCTAAGGATTCAAATTAATGATGATGCGCAAAAGTCTAAGAGGGAAAACGTGTAGGAGAAGCAGTAACTTAAGTTCTCCTAGACTTTGACCTCAAGAGACAAAATGCTAGGGTGTAGGAAAATATAGGTCCTAGTGCATTGCTCTCCTTAGCCTTTTTATGGATTAAAAATTATGCAACAATAAACAAGTACAAAAACCTTAGAGTGCTAGTAATTTAGGGATCTAGGGTTTCACTAGTTACTAGATCAATTTAGTGAAAAGGTTGGCAAATAAAAAGTAAGAAAGTAGCAACTTAAGTTTCTTACGTCAAGCATTAAATACACCATGCAATTTCATAATCTTGTATGAGCAAATAAAACCATACAATAAAATATTCAATAGATGACAAAATGAATATTTCACTTACTTGCACCAAGAATAATCATGAGAATACCATGCAAGATCACCATAAACTTCCAAAAATTGATCCAAGTTGCAAAAATAAGCCTTAAACAAGAGTGGTGCCTCACAATTTTAGCCAATAACCCTAATAGGGTGAAAATTTCAGAGATCTTGTCTCCAAGGACAAGTTATGATGAAAATGAATGTCACTTTATGTTTATTTATACCGAATCAGGCCTTAAATTAATTTAATTTCAAAAAAGCTAGGCCGACCTGGAAAATTTGTAACACAAATTAAATTCTGACCAAATTAAATAAATTTTCATCTAAAATTTCCTTCAAGCGTGATGTCATGCCCCATATAAGGTGACGTTGAGACCCATATGTGGAGTATTGAGAAAGGAAAGTGGAACACTTGGCCTCCAAAGGCCAAAAATGATTCCCATGCATGCCACAAGCCTCACAAATGCCTCCAAAGATGAAACCCTAGTTGTGGATGACGTCTAGGTTTATCATGGTGGCGTCTAGGCTTCCTAAGTCCATCTTCCAAGTGAATGAAGGCATGTATCATCTGTCTAAAGCCTAAGAGAGTGCCTCCAAAGGCAATGTCCTTCCTTCATCCAGTGGAAACCTTCAATCTCTTCTTACCCCTGGATGGGGTTTAAACATTCATCTGAGGGTTTTGAGCCCCCATGAAGGTCCCAGCTAATCATTCCCTCATGTGTACCTTTCCATCGTGAAAGGTCATGTAGAACAATAAGTACAACCTCTAGGGTTTTATAAGTCACAAGGATCATAACATGTAAATCACATCTAATAATTAAATTACCCAAACATGTGCATCAAACCGCCCTTAACCCAAAACAAATTCTCAAAGAAGTTATGCAATTTGACAAGTTAGTTTTGGAGAGGATCTCAGGGTGTCCTATTGGGTTAACCTCTATTAAGTTTGGGGTGTTTCCTAGGTGGAGTCTAGTCCAAGTCATGTAAGTGTATGAGGTGTCATGGTGTAAATATTTGGGCATGGGGTGCATGTGATAACAGGGAAATGTAAATTCTTACCCATGGGTTCCTTTGTAGAGGGAGAGTTGCACCTTGTCATGAATGCATTTTTTTATTATCCCATTCATTTCCTTTTACTTTTAACTTTATTTCTTTTGATCTTTTTCTCTTATGATTCAAGGAAATAGTTGAGGGACATTGTCTTGGTTTGATGACCAGAGGTGAAAATGTTATCCACAAACATTTCATGGAAAAGAGAAGGTTGGTGTTGGCATAGGGGCAGAACTAGGGTTCAATGCTCAATATCACACCAACAAAGCCCTAACTACTAGCCCTTTCGGCAACACCTGCGAAGCAGATGAAGCCTCACCCAAGGTAGATGCAGGGGTGGTTGCAGGACTTAAGTGTCTGCAACCTTAGCTGGGACACAGATCTGTGATTATATTGTTTACAGAGAACTTAGCACTGATAGATTATCAATATTCAACCATTACTCTACTCCACAGATAGCACAAAGAATCACAACATTCACTTAGGTCTAAGGTACTTCATCATTTAGCCATAGTAAAATAGATTATATCTGGTAGATCAGCACCAAGCACATTGATACATGTCTAATAATCACAAAGAATAATAATATCTATCTAAACATGTCCAAGAACTTAGCAAAATAAGGGATAAACACATCAAGTCAAAGCACAAAGCATAACACAGTATTTACGTGGTTTACCCCCAACTTGGGGATACATCCACCAACTCTTATTCTTTATTATCTTCAGTCAAATAGGTTACAAGAACAAAGCCACCAAAACCCTACTCTACATAGGACAGGAGATATTCACACCTCGCTAGATCCTCCTTCCCTGAGTATCTGAGCACCTAGTCTCTTGCAAACACTTGCACTCAACACTGCAAGTTCTACAGTATGCAAAGAGCCTACATAACAGTTTCACGAGGTCTCAGGTACTGCACGAAGCTCTATATTTTCAATGCACTGCTAGAGCTTCTGGATCACTTCTGTGAGATGTGAAACCTAATGTGGGATTCTTTCTTCGGTCTTTATCTCAATGACTGTCACGGAGCGAAGTGATTTTTTGACCGTTTCCTTTACTTCCAGTTGCTCTTCCAACATCTGTTCCTTTCCTTGATGTAGTTGTGCTTTCTCGTCATTCCACTTTTCTTGGAGAGAACTCTTTTCTTGTTCTATAGCATTGTGTTGTTCTACAAGTACTCCCTGTACTTGTGTCAAATCCTGGGTGGCTTGCTCTGCTTCATCTTTTTCTTTTTGAATTCAAGCCTCAAATGAATCTGTGATTTTATGGAGTTGAGATGGATCATATCCTACTTCTGGTGTTTCAACTGACATGGGCACAGTGGAGACTGGGCTCTTTGACTGAAGTGACTTCTACACTCCTTGGAGCTCTATCTCGATTTGACTGTACATCTCCTCTTTTTTAGTCTCTTTTTTCTCTACTATCTCCATCCAAACATCGTTCAAAGCTGCGATAATGAAGTTGAAGTCATCTGGGGTCAGTGTGGTCTACATCTTAGTCACAGGAGATTTGGACTTCTTCTGGGAAGAAGGTTTCTAAGGTGAACCCTTCCTCTTCTTCAAAATCTTTGCTTCGTTTCTGCGCTTCTATTCAACTTCTTATAACTCTTCACCATCACCCTCTTTCACTGGCGTGATGGAAGAAGTATTCACTGAGGCACTACTTAATTCTTGCACTTCGCTGATATTCTGTTGCATTCTAGGTCGAGGTAGATCCTACACAGTTTCTGGACTATCTACATCAAATATCTCTACAGGGTCAGCTGGAAAAAGGAGGTCCACTGACTATTCCTTTGTGATGTCCTCCAGATATTCTTTTGTTAATTTATAATAGGACTATAAATACTGCTTGTGCTCGTCATCACACACTGTGATGTAGAGAAACTGTATGTTTGCGTTGAACTTCATCAGGGGTTGAAACCTATAGAGGGTGTTCGGAGTGATGTGCGGTGTAGACTGGATAGCTACTTTCAACTGATTATAATATGAATGAAACACGACATTTGACTTCCATTGGTTATTCATATCGTTTGAGTACCACAAGGTACTGAACTTCATGACCAATGGTTCAAATGGCTTGATGTCCAGGAAGGTCACACCTTGTGGCATCTCCCATGCAATGAAAGCAATCGGGATCAGAAGCCAACTGAAATGGAACTCATGTCCTTGGTTCGAGACTTCTCTGTAGTCGAGCTCCAACTGGTTTACCAAGTACTGCACCCAATTCATCTGTATGCCCTTTGCGCACGTTCATGTGAGGTCTACTATGAATCCAGTGACTTGGGTTGGTCGGTTCTTGCGAACTAACTTTCCTACAATCAGCTGACAGGTGAGACGTACTACGTCATTCTGAATAGAGGCTACCTTGTAGCCACACATGCCCTTCTCGACATTGCCATAAGTCTCTTTTATCTTCTATGCTAAGGCTTGCTCTGTGGTCTTTCCAGGGTAAAAATAACATGGGTCAGAGCCTTGCATGCTCAGCTCAGTGATCAGATGGATCAAGGTCGGATCCACTGTGATACATTGGTTCAACCATAAATATCCTCCATGGTAATAGGATAACAACAACTTAACACATGCGTTCACTTATTGATGTCATCTGAAGTGCGGGATCTTCATAACATTAAGCAAGGTATACTGTATGAGTTTATGGGTCCAAGTCTGGGGGATAATCTTTGAATTTTTTCCTTTCATCCTGGTCAGATACTTATGCGAGGTGAGCATACTGTAAGCTTTATGGTCTCTAAGGTTTAAGTCACTAAAATTCAGTGCTGCTATCTTATCCCGTTCTATGTGAACTACGTGTATCCCTTTTGAAAGGTACGCAGTGACCAAGGCATAGTCAAAATATCTAGGCACACTATCTATGTTCATTGCACTGCTTAGAGGAGGTATATCCATAGGTAAGATGCTTGGAATCAACTTAGCATTCATGAGATCATCTCTATGCTTCGTTCTCGTCTCTGTCATGATTCTGGAAGTTTCTGCTCCGTGAGCAGTTGATGGAGAAGCTTGGATTCCTCCTGTCGATGATGCTTGCACACCTGCATACATCCTTCTTTCTGACATGACTTTCTTGGTCCTGAGATCAACGAGTACTTCCTTTGCAGATTCTTCAAGTGTGCTAAGCTCCTCCAACATACACTCTCGGGGTTAATAATATCATGTTCATGAAGTAATTTAGACGTGACAATAAGATGGAAAGTAAGGGCATAATGATCACTGGACAATCTTAATCGAGGTTGGGAGCTCAAATTCGCGATTTGGAAAAAGTGTTCTTCATGCATGGCACGACGGATAAATAGGAAACTCAGCAACAGATTTCTTGAAATGGGTATGAGGCTTCATTAACTCTTCTTCTTTCCATTATGGCATAGTCCAACAGTCAGGTGGTGAGCCATAAATGTTTTTCCAACCATTCGGAGAATCATTTGAACAGATATATCATCCCCAATGGCTATATTGCTTCGCCACGATGAAGTGACCTATGTCATTGTTTTGATATCTCAGTGAAGCTCAAATTATTCGAATTTTCCTTCTGCAAGGCTCCCTCTGGAACCTTCTGTAATTTTTCAATCTTATCCCTCTTCTTACTTAGCTTCCTAGCCTTCTTTCCAGTGAGCTTTGTCTCAGTATTCTTCTTTCCATTCTAATTCTTATCTTCTTTAGATATAGGTACTACGCATTGTTGAGAATCTTTCAGGGTTAACATCTCTTCTGCCTCTGGAGTAAGTACTTTATTCTTCTGAGGGTATTCTAGTGATCTTGTAGCTTCGACATCGGAGTCTCTAGGGTCAAACAACTTTGATCTATTCTCCTGTTCTTTAATCAATTGAGCGATCTTTCTGGTCTTGAAATATTTTGACTCTTTTTTTTTCTATTCCAAGGATTCTTCTTCATCTTTCCGTCTAGCTTGATCTCTTTCAATCCAAGGTTTCCCTAGTAACATGGTAAATGGGGCGTTGTCTTCAATACATTTGATAATCTCAAAATCTTCCTTTTTCGAAGTTACCTTGACAGTCGTCAATATATGAGCAAGCCTCCCACATAAACTTACCAGCTTCCCTCTGAATAGTCCTATTCCTCCTAATGAAGGGATCATAGCAGGATTCCCTATAGCTTCCCAAGTTCTTTCTAGCATAATATTCACTTGTGTATCTTCATCAAGAACACAACCAATGTTGAAGTCCCCTATTCTTGCTTCAATGCATTCTTTTTCTTTGAAAATCTTTGATAATTTGACATGTCGGTGGTCATTCAGGGTCTCTTTCATTTGATTCAATACTTTATCTGATTCTTTTTGGGGTTCTTCCTTTTCTGGATCTGCCTTAGGGTTTTCTTGATTCAAATTCATTCATTCAAGCTTAGCGATCATTCTAGGGAAATCCAACATTCATGGTCCATAGATTTACAACAAAGACAACTAGGTCTTCTTCCAGGGCATTCCTTAGCAATATGTCCTGGTCTTCTACAAATATAATAGAGGGTCAATCCTCTCTTTCTTTTAAATGATCCCAGCTCCCTTTATACTTCATACAAGGATCATAGGAGTTAACCTGCAACAAATTATTTCTAGGATCCTGCATCCATTTGTTAGTCCAAACATTCTTTCTATGCATAGGTATAACATATCTTTCATTATTCTTATTAGATCTATTCATATCAAACTTTATTTCATCTATTAACACCCTAGCTTTCAAACTAGGACAAAACCTATCAGATATACCTAGATCCATACTCTAGAAACAAAAATTTCCACCTATCTTACTTTTACAGAGCACAAATCTTTCAGATCTAAGACTTCTTTAACTATTCTTACCTTTAATGGAGCACACATCTTTCAGATCTAAGACTTCTTTAACTATTCTTACCTTTAACATAGCACAAAGTTTATAGATGTTACCTCTTTCAATCATAACTTATCTCTTTTACCTTCCTTGGAGCACAAAGCTTTCAAATCTCGCTTCTTCTCTACAGATATGACCTTATTTATTTAGCACAAAGCTTCTAGATCTTTCTTCTTTCTTTCAGGTCTGACCTTCATTCTTCAGATTGGAATTCTTTTCTTAGCACAGAGATTATAAACTAAGTAGGGTAATATGCACTAGGGCATAGATCTACACACAAATCTTTCTTTTGCACAAGCCTCTTCTTTCTTAGTTCCCAGCAATCACAGTTTTAGGTCCCAACAACAAAACCATTTGTTGGCACAGGGGCAGACCTAGGGTTCAACACTCAAGAGTGCACCAATAAATCCCTAACTATCGGCCCTTTCAGCAACACCTACGAAGCAGATGAAGTCTCACCCAAGGTAGAGGCAGAGGTGGTTGCAGGACTCAAGTTTCTGCAACCTTAGCTGGGACACAGATCTATGATTATATTGTTTACAGAGCACTTAGCACCGATAGATTATCCATATTCAACGATTAATCTACTCCGCAGATAGCACAAAGAATCACAACATTCACTTAGGTCTAACGTATCTCAACATTTAGCCATAGTAAAATAGATCAGATATGGTAGATCAACACTAAGCACATTCATACATGTATAATAAGAACAAAGCATAAGAATATCTATCTAAACATGTCAAAGCACTTAGAAAAAGAAGTGATAAACACATCAAGTCGAAGCACAAAGCATAACACACATTATTTACATGGTTCACCCCCACCCTGGGGCTACATCCACCAACTCTTATTCTTTATTGTCTTCATTCAAATAGGTTACAAGCAAAAAGCCACCAAAACCCTACTCTACATGGGATAGGAGATCTGTGCACCTCGCTAGATCCTCCTTCCCCGAGTATCTAAGCACCCAGTCTCTTACAAACACTTTCACTCAATACTGCAAGTTCAACAGTATGCACAGAGCCTACTCAATCACATAGATCACTTGCACATAGCAATATTTACCATCACATAGATGTACTCTACTAATTACATCACCTAACTTACTTATTTATACATACAAAATAGGCCTAAACATTGGCAAATCCCATGGGCCGACATCCCATTCCCATTATATAATCCCAAAAACCCAAAAAGGACCCAAAAGTGGGCCGAGATTCCACAATCTCTGCTTCATTTGGCACTCCATCTTTGGCAGGCTGTCGAAGTCCCAAAAATGGTCAAAAATGACCAAGTATCTCCCAAAACTTAGTCAAGGGCCAACAGTTGGCTCGTGAAGAGACCCTCTTTCTCTTGGATATGCCACCAAGAGCCACTACCCTGGCTTGGTGAAGAAATAGGTGGTAGTTTCATACTGCTACATGCCCATGGTCATAATAGGCCGCCTTGTGATGAGACCTCCTATCCATCAACTAATACCTTGAGTTTTTATGTTATCTTATGGGTCCCCTTTTCTTACTGAAAATTTTTTCACTGCTTTATCGACGCTCCCTAGGAGAATCATCTCAAAGGTTTCAAGATTGGATTTTAACTCTTGTCAACTACTTTTACACTCTGGGCCTTCAACCCCTTCTTCCCAAAAGGTAAGTTACAACCCTTCCTAGTGTATCCAATCCAAATTCCGAAACAAGGATAGGGGAGATGAAAGGAATAAATATGGAAATTTTTAAGTATGGAGGGAATGGATGATGACTTTTCATAGGTCCACCCAATAGCAGTCCATCCTAAAGGGAAATCAAATTACTAGGGAACCATGTTACCCTTCCAAGTATGAATGAGGCAAAGAGAATAATTTCCAAGAAAACGTCATGAAATGAATAAGGATTCCATACAACATTTTCAAGTGCTTCAAAAATCAGAGTGATACATACCATGATACCCAGACTCATTACCTCATGGAGCAAGACTCACCGCTACTTCAGGACCAAGTTGGTGTGATGGATACTTCTACTTGTGATACGTGGACTACACTGAAGAAAAGAGGGGCTCTCTGAGGCCATGCTCAAGTCCTATGGTTATTGGTACTCTGTGTCTAGGACCTTTGGGCCTCGAGATGTGATATCCTCAGTTATCCCTAGGCTATGGGATAATAAAGACCAGTCTGGTCAAGGAAATTGAAGTGGATAATTATATTGTAGTCTTAATATTCAACTAGAGTAGTGCATGTTACAACACTATGAATATTAATAATTATAGCCCAAAAAGATGTTGGGATAGTATTTCTTTGCATAAAGGAAGTAGTTATGAGATGAAAACACTAGTGGACCTAGTCGATGGAAATGTAGAATGGCCAAGTAAGGTTTAGCTAGTAGATGTAGAATAGGGACCAATGGTGCACAATTGAGCAGAATGGAATTGCATAGGGTAGCGAGGTTTTGCAGGAATTCGGGGACAACCATCTACAATAAAAATCAAATAATTTAATTAAAACTAAACTAGATATGCATTTGATTTCTTTATAGAATTGGTGCATGATGCATAGAATAAAGACATAATGCATGTGCATAAGATAGGCATGAAAGATCAAATGCTTGGTGCATATTGATGTGTG
>JASDQU010305611.1:43041-60897 GCA_032191745.1 Picea mariana | reverse complement strand
AGGACCTGGCAATTTCTCTAGTGGACGTAGCCCACACTGGGTGAACCACGTAAATCTGTGTCTCTCTTGTATTGTGTGTCTTCTATGTTTTGTTTCTACATTTGTTTTATTTTATTGCTCCGCGGTCCTGTTTTTCTAACAAAAAGTCACTTGGCCTAAAAACTATCTCTCCATCCAAGCCTCGCTCTCCAAGAACTCAAGACCCCCTTGCAAGGAAACCCTCTCTTTTCCAGAACAATACCAAAGTCGTGTTGATATCCCTACTTCATTGAGTAAAAATACCAAGAGAAAAGACCAAAATAAGCCTATTGTTACACCCCCAATGCCTTCACTCTCTCTTGATCCCACACCTAAAAATCTCCAAGAAGTAATGCAACAAGACATTCCCATCATTCCCACAAAAAAGAGGGGAGCCAATCGATTTGGTAAAGGACCCTTTCTGAAGAGTACCCGGAGCACAAGAACCAAGCCTTATGAAAAACCTCCACCTGCTTCGGACCCTATCTAAGTGTCCTTCGACCTTGAGAGCCCTCATAAGAAACTTAGGGAAGTTTATGCAGATGGATCAGAGCCACTAAGGAAAACAAAATCAAAAAATGCCTCACCTTAATGATCTCCCATCACTCCTACTTCACCCATGCCTACTCTAGATCCTAAAACTGATAGATTGTCCACATCCCTCAAAGGATCTAAGCCTTCCTCAGAGATCATCGATTCTTCCCCAACCATAGAGGAGATACAAAAGGAAAACCATCAGCTTCTCCAACAATTGGAAGAGAGGAAGACAATAGATACACACCTTCAACATGACAATGCAGTCCTTCAAACAAAAGTTAACTCTCTTCAACAATTGGTCGATGAGATGACCAAATCTAACTGCAGCCTCAGAGCACAACTAAAGTAACATAAGAGGCACAAGGCAAAGTCTTCACAGCAAGAAGGAGAGGCTTCTAAAGCCGATCCTCTTCAACAAGCCTAGTCACGAGGGATAACTTATTTTTGTTTGTAGTGGGACTTGCAAAATCATAAGTGTGGGGTTAATGTTTGGCCCGAGATATGATCACTTTTATGACGGTTATCATACACTTTTTCCGCATGTACATATGTGTTTTTCATCTTTCGAAGGAGCTTTTTGAAGAATTTTATGTTAAATCGGTATGATCGACATAAGGTACATGTGATTCATGTTTAATGTCATTATTGGGTATAATTCATCATGTTTTATGATTACCAAGAGCTAATTCATGTTTTTTGATGTTGCAGGGTGAAAACGCACCATGTTTCTGCTTCCGGCACTTGTTCCGGTACCCGATCCAACACTCTGTCCTACACTATGTATTGCACAAAAACAGAGGGCGACTTGGCGGTTATGGTATTGGCAACCAGTGATTGACGAATCGGGAATGTGGGTTTTGTTCATCCTTACCCCCTCTAGCTACTGAGCTCCTGACAACTCAATTTAAGTTGTTCAAGAGGGAGATTATTGGCTCTTTCGGTTTGATCAGTTAGGGCATCATTTAATGAAAATTGCCGAATTTAGAAGTGTTTCGACCCTCCTGTGGTTGACCACTTGGTCTGTATACATTATAAATACCACCCAGGTGGTCAGACATAAGTTAAGTAGTAGAAGCATCAGATACATCAATGTGATAGGGACAAATACGTTTTTACTCTGTTTTGAGTTTTTACATTGCCAGATTATACCAGAACTGCATTTTTGAGTTTTTATGGTGAATTCATCTTGCCAAGTTCATGGTGTGCTTTTAGGGAGTGACCACGAATTGCTGTGGGGCCCACCAACAGTCTGGTAACTGTTTGTGTGTTGTTCATGCATTTTATAGTTTAATTGTTCTCTTTATTTTCCTGTACATGCATTTTTATTGTGTTAATTAGTTTGTTGTAGTTTAATTGTTTTTTATTCTCTTTTGCAGGATTAGAATGATGGATTGTGCTAGCATGTATTAATCTTGTAGATTAGGAATGGATTTGCAAATCCCTAGACTAACCCCATGTGTAATTAGATAGTAGATTATGTCTTTTATTTATGATTTTAGAATCTAGTTTAAAACAAAGTTTTCACTAGAATAGAACATAGTTCTTAATTAAGATTTTCTTTGACAAGGATTTGATGGATGGATAGAGTTAATTTCCATTTTTAATGATAGATTTCTTATTTCAATTTTATATAGATCTTGCTTACTTAGTTGTTGGTTAATACATTTGGTAGTTTACTTTTTTTATATCATAGTTTAATTTATGTTCTTAAATAGTTTCTTGTTGTAGTTTGAACTTCGAATTGTTAGAATAGATGTAGCATAGTTTCATTTTATGTAATTTCCCTTCTAGAATTAAATTGCAATTATATTTCTTAGTTAATGGTTGAATCTAGTTTTGCTTACATAGTATAGAAGTATAATCATGATCTCATTATATTGTTGATGGTTAATAAATGAATATGCAGGGTAATTGACAATTGCTTTTGTCATGGCTAAATTCTCATTGGACTGTTTAATCAATACCTTTCACTTTATATTGAGATCAGTATTGAGCTTATACCACTTGAATTATCCTTTGTTTTCAAGTGCCATCGAGATATCATACGACATTGGAGACATTCGCACAACCACCAACATTATGTTTGACTTTTCATAGATTTAAAATATATTTTTCTTTCTTTCATAGATTAAGAAATAGTTTTCTTTCTTTCATAGATTAAGAGATAGTTTTCCTTCTTTCATAGATCAAAATATATAGTTTCTCGCTTTCATAGTTTCAAAAGATAGTTTAATTGATGTTGTAGGATAGATAGTCTTTGCTTTGATAGACTAGATAGTAGTTTTGCTTATCATAGATTAAGAATTAGTTGGTAGTTCATCTTGCTTTCAATTAAATAGATTTCCTTTCATGAATTAGAAATAGTTTTGAGTTAAGAACATAGTTCACTTGCCTCTTAGGCTAGATAGTTGTTCATTGAGAAGTTTTAATTTGATTGCTTGCAGTAGTTAGTTGTCTTTGCTTGCTTGTCTATTGCTTTAGTAGGTTAGTTAGTTGTCTTTGCTTGCTTGCTTGTTTACTTTCTTTAGTAGGTTAGTTAGGTGTCTTTGCTTGCTTTTTTATTTACTTGCTTTCATAGGATATTTTCTCATTGAATGTAGGTTGGCAAGTTAAAGTAGTTTTCTTTGGTTATTTGCTCATGCTTAATAGTTGCTTTTTCTTATTTCTTATTGTTGAATTAGTTTGCTTTACATAGGGTTTAGTTGTTTTCTTAAAGAACTATCCATCGATCCTTGGCCCAAAAGTACTTAGGTTACCGAGTTTAAAGTTTCTTAGCAGGGTTTTCTCATTAGATAACTTTGCTTGAGTAGATTAGCCTTAGATAGTTACCTTCCTTAGTTAGACTATACTCCTATTAGCTCTTCTACCTTTGGCATATATTTTTCTACAACTCTAAGTTTACTTACCACGGGTTGACAATTTAATTGAGGGTTTTTAGTGTGTTCTTAGTGCATATACAACACCCATCAATAGGTTCATATGTGATGGATTTGGGGAAATTGTGAAATCGGAGTGAAAATCCCCAAATTATGAGCAGATGCAAGTTTGTTTCACCTCAAAATAGTCAGTGAGAGGATCCATGGCCCCATTATACACATTGCAGAGTTGAGTTCATTTGGAGAAGGTCAGATTTTGCATTGTCATGGTAACTAAAGAGTTTAGAAATAGATGGCACATATCATCTGACTTTTGGAATCGACAGTCGAGATAGATTCTGGAATGATTAAAAACTTCTAAGTACACCGACAAAAGGTCCATGGGCGGGAGTAAGTCCATAAGAGTAGGTATTTGAGGATAGGATTATGGGAGAAAGGTCTGCGAAAGGGTTTCCACAAAGACCGATGGGATGTAGATCCATGGAGGATAGTCTATGAAGAAGAGTCCATTGGGACAAAGGATGATTGGTCCACGGGTTGTGAGCTACAGAGGAACCTAGAAGTCAATAGATTTTGAACTACTGGAAAAAGGTCGTGCACAAGCTAGAGAGTGATAAGGAACATTGATGTTATGGAGATCAGATTTGGATCATCCGATCTGATGGGCCCAAGATCTTGTAAGTAACAAGTTGGTTGGGATTCCATGAGGATCTGGACCATTGGTATCGATTAGTCTTGGTTGTCCGATATCATAGAGAGCAATTTTTCATGGGTCATTGCCATGAGAGGTTTTATGAGTGTGTTAAGGTTGATACGAGACTAGAGAAAACCCAAAAAAGATGGGATTCATTGTATTAGCAACAAAGATCTTGACCATCAGATTTGCGAGGGTCATGGGACTCTGTTAAAGACAATACAGTTTAGGAGGCCAAAAATATCTCCATCGTTGATCAATGTGTTTTTCAACCCTCAAATGTTTTGGGCCTAATGGCTAGATAAAGATCGTACAATTTGGAGAGTTGTGGTGATTCAAGCCATTGGTAGGTATGTGTGTTGACCGTCCGATCTATTAGAAGAGCATATGTCCTAGGAGTGTCAGGGTGAAAGAGAACATCATGTCAGATGACACATCATTTTACGATGTTGTAAGTGCCATGTAATCTTGTTGAGATAGCATGCCACGCCAAAATCCATGTTAGCAAGGGCCGAAGAATCAAGGATTTCTTCATGCAAGTCAGGAACAAGTGAGACCCAAAATTATTATTGGTAAAGATAAAGGTTAGGAGGGATCGAAGATAAATCTCGACCATTCGTCAGAAGCAGAGAATGAATATTGACCATTCATTAGAGATCGACGGTTAGGAAGGTTTTCTCAACAGTCTTGTGGAAAGTAGTATGTTCAATAGTGTTGTGGGTTGTGGACCATGGAAGAATTTTGGGTATATGTAAAGTTTCCACTTCGTGGTGTGTAGTTCAATTTGCAAGTATTGCGGAAGGTTTCTTGTAGGGAGTTATTTGCATAAAGAGAATGGGTGTAAGAAAAGTGCCATTTCAATTAGTTGAGCTTGATCTTAGTGTTTCACAGTACACAATTTCAATAGGATTGGTAACAAGAGGCTATGTCATTTATAAGAAGCAATTCCGATGGAGGGAGTCTGCAAGTCTTGCAGAAGACTGCCTGCAAGAAGTTGTTCATGGGGAGAAGGTTTATGGAGTCAGGCTCGCAAGAATAAGCTTCATGATAAAAGGTTCGTGAAACTCAACCCAATAGTATTGCGTTCTATGGGCTTTGGGGAATTCATGAGCATGGAAAGTTTGCATCCTAAAGGAAATACCCCTGCGAAGGAGTGTTTCCGATAGTGTTGTAGGTTGGGAAGCCCGAAGGCCTATGTTCAATGGTGTAGAACAACTCCACATTAGTTGAATGTTCCAGATGGGTCCACATGGATGCTAGTGGATAGGTGATTTCATTTGGTATGTACAAAGAAGGTACACGTGAAGGCCACATAGATCTATTGATGTCATCAGAAGGAAATTCCCAAGAAATTAAAAAAAATGGAATAAATTTATGCTATGAGCTCAAATTTGAGCAAACAAAGAGTCAATAGAAAGATCTTGGAGAGAGGAATCCACTCATGCACCCAAAAAATCAATCTTAGGAAAAAAAATTATAGTCAAATCAAAGTAAGATGACTAGTTTCCTTAAAGAGAAGAAAGCTTTTTGCATTTAATTTTTCTTGCATATTTTATAGGTTTAGAGGGGAAATTTGGTTCCTGTAGGAGTGTTACAGTCCTTGGGGATACCCAAAGATATTCTGACCATGGAGGAATAATTCATAGGATTACATGTCATCATGAGAAAAATGCAGAGAAAAATTCTAATAGAAGAAGAAGCAGGGTGGAGCCAATGGAGCTAGTTGAGCTATGAGAATCCTGCAGGAAGAAGTGTAGAGCTATAGAACAAATGATAACATAATATTTTTTCAATTTATGAGGTATGTGGACCTCATTTAAGTTGTAAGGTCAAGGTTTAGAGTTTCTTGAGTGGGTTGTCATTTCTCTACAAGGACAAAATTTAGTTTGATGAGCTCGAATGTTTTTCAAGAAGAAGCCATATGGAAGGATAAATAATTGTACGAGAAAAGAAAGGTTAGTATCCAAATGCTACAGAATTTGAATGACTTGCAAAGGTAAATTTTTAGGGATTCTTTCCTGAATAATGAAGCTAGTAAATTCCAAATATCAATTGCATGCACCAGGGAGTTAAGGATGACTTCATAGCCTTGGGGGTAAAAATGTAGTGAAGGTGATGTGGTTTGTTACAACATAAAAATAAGGACCTCATGAGGTGAGGTGTGACTCATGGAGTGGGCGAGTCATCTCTATTTGCAAGCATAGGAAGAATTGATAATTATGAATTAGCTACTTTTGTCTAAAAAGTACCCATAGAAAGAAATCCACTTATAAATCAAAGCTTCACGGGAATTGTTAAATGAAATAAAGAGAAGTATTTTAATTTATCAAGGTCAGTTGGGGCATGTTTTTCTAACTGGAATAATCTTCCCATAAGAAACATTGGATGGAAATACAAGTAAGGAAAGTTGGACTTGTTAAGGTTTAAGTTATTATTAGGTTTCTTTTCAATTTACTAGATAACCATAGCATAGATAGGATCACTGAGAGAAACACAATCACAAGATATGCAGCATTTATCCTGGGAAACCCTCATGGGGAAGAAAAGCCAGAAAAAACTTCCTTAATATAGATAGCCAATACGATACCAAGACAATAAACCAAACACTAGAGAATATACTCTACTGAGAAATGTGCCTCTCTCTCTTCCTTCTTCCAACAACTGGAAGCTGAAGCTTCCTTCAAACTTGCGCATTAGATGAATGAGTTGAGTGAGTGATCAAATGAGGCACGATCTTCCTTTATTTATACAAACTGGCAGGAGCTGGAAATGTGTCTCTTCACTTGGTAGGGATGACTTGTCTTCTGAGTGGTTAAAACCACTTTAAATTGCCTGGGGGACGAATTCTCAATTTTCATAATATATTTAGGGTTTGACCAATCCACAAAAGGGGATTTGGTCAATTACAATGCCCAACATGATCAATCCACAAAAGGGGATTGATCTAATGAATAATGACTCAATAATAAATAGAATACTCTTTGTAGTTACAATATTTCAACACTCCCCCTTAACAATAAGGGTATTATACAACATCATCAGGAGAGAGAGAGGGAAACAACATCAAACGCATCTAGAACACTGACTGGCATATCTACAAATCATCAGTAGTTTTTCTCATCATCAATATCATGATTTACAACAGGGATCTAGAATAGCATCATCATCATCTGCATCAACATGGATTAATATAATACTAATACATCATCATCAATAACAACACAAGGCTGATACAACATCAACAACAACAATATCACAACACAAAGGCTGGAGCATAATCAACAACAACAACATCATAACACGAAGGATGGAGGATCATCAAAATCAACAACAACAACATCATAACACGAAGGATGGAGGATCATCAAAATCAACAACATCACATCATGAAGGTTGGAGCATCATCAACATCAACACTAAGATGGAAATATTCAGCACAAAGCTGGAATTTCATGAACATCAACACGAGGCTGGAAATATTCAGCACGAGGCTGGAATCACAACAACATCAACACGAAGCTGGAAATATTCATCATGAGGCTAGCATCACAAAAACATCAGCACAAAGTTGCAAATCTTCAGTACTAAGTTGGAATCACAACAACATTAGCACAAAGATGGAAATATTCAGCACAAGGATGGCATCACAACAACTTCAACATGAACATGGAAATATTTAGCACGAGGATGGAATCACAACAACATCAACACGAAGATGGAAATATTTAGCACTAGGTTGACATCAACACTACTCCCCCTTTTGAGGAAGGTCCTTTTCGACTACACCAAGCTTATCTCAAAAGTGATCAAACTTTATAGAACATAGAGGCTTGGTAAACACATCATCAACCTGTTCATTCATGCTAACATATTGGAGCTTTATGGCTCCTCTCTGCACCATATCACAAATGTAATGATATCAGATCTCTATGTGTTTTGACTTGTCATGGAATAGAGGGCTCTTTGTCATCTTTATGAAACTCTGGTTTTCACATAAGATCAAAGTTGCTTCCATCTCCATATCGAATAGACATGTCAACAACTTTCGAACCCATATGACTTCACAACTGGCGGAACATGAAATAGTGTATTCTTCTTCTGTCATGCTGAGAGCAATGCTTGATTGCTTCCTTTTCTGCCATGAGATCATGGTTGACTCCAGACTGAAACAACATCCTGAAGTTCTCTTTCTATTAGAGACACTTCTAGACCAATATGAATCAGTATAACCACTCAGTTGAAATATGATCTCCATTATAACTGAGACCACAATCTAATGTGCCCTTAAGGTACCTCATCACATATTTTGCAGCAACCAAGTGAACATGTCTTGGCTCTACCTAAAAATTGACTCAAGGTGTTCACATCAAAACATATATCTGGCCTAGTGTTCGTCAAATACATCAACGATCCAATGATCTGTCTGTACAACATAGCATCAATCATTTCTGAAGAAGTGTCAACTAGGAGCTTCAACTTTGTTTCCATGGGTGTATTCATGGATTTTCACTCCAACATATAAAATCTCTTCAGTATTTCAACTGCATACTTCCCTTGGTTAAGGAAGATCTTCTATGGGCTCTACCAGACCTTAAGACCTAAGAAATAGTACATTAGGCCAAGGTATTTCATCTCAAATTCTGCAGTGAGCTTCTTCTTAAAATCAGTGATGACCTTTTCTTCTCCAGTTAAGAATAAGTCATCCACATACAATAAAAATATAATAGGCTCATCATTCATAACCTTGAAGTGAAGGTTAGAATCAACTTTACTCTTGGTAAATCCCAATCTCGTTAGGAAACTGTCAATCCTTCCATACCAAGCTCTAGTAAATCAATCCGTACAGATCCTTCTTCAATTTGCAGATATGATTCCTCCTATCTTCAACTTCAAACCCTTGAGGTTGTTCTATATACACTTCTTCTTCAATGACACCATTCAAGAAAGTTGTTTTCATGTCCATCTGGTGTAACTTCCACTTCATCTTAGCTACAAGAGCTATTATCATTTTGATTGAAGTGTATCTAGCTACAAGAGAAAATTTCTCTTCATAGTCAATGCCTTATTTTTTATATAATCCACGAGAAACAAACCTTTCTTTATATTTCTCAATACTTCCATCAACAACATTTTTTATTTTGAAAATCCATTTGGAAGATACCACATCCTTGCTCTTTCGTCTGGGAACTATTTCCCATAGATCATTCTTTATAATGGATTGGTATTCTTCTGTCATGGCATATGCCCATTCTTTCTTCTAAATATCTTCTTCAAAGCAAGTAGGATCCTTCTCTAAGAGATCACATATCAAAGCTATATAACTGGAGAATGGATTGGGTTTCTTCACTTGTCTCATGGTTCCTTCGGGGGCACCATACTTCTCTCCATATTGAATAAGTTTCCTTTCCCATGATAGCTTTCTCTTATAGGAGATCATCATCTGGGGAGGTTCTTGAGATTCTATTATGTCATGATCTTCTAGAATCGCCTCGTCAGGGGAAATTATGACTTCCCTCACTAGTTTTGCAACTTTGGGAGCCATAGGTTCTTATTCATATACTTCTTCAAGTTGGTATCTTATTAATTTATTGAGTGATGCATCTTCATCAAAGGTTACATCCCTGGTGATCTCAATATGATGGTAACCTAGTATATAAACTCTGAAGGCCTTGGAGACCTCACAGTATCCAACAAATATCCCCTTCTTTCCGGAAGGGTCCAACTTGGTTCTCTTGTCTTTCAGAATGTGTACAAATCCTGGGAAGCCAAATATTTTGATATGGCTTACTTTTGGCTTTTTTCTGGAGAACATCTCTTCAGGGGTATTGAACCCAAGTGCATTATGGAACAATCTGTTTTGTACATATAGTGTTGTTTTTGTTGCTTCTACCCATAAGTGCATTGGAATATCTTGATCATGGAACATAGTCTTCACTGCCTCCATTATAGTTATGTTCTTTATTTCTGCTACACCATTTTGTTGAGGATTGTAGGGAGTGGTGAGCTCCCTCTTGATCCTGGCATATTTTCAAAAGTTTGTGAACTCTTTTGAGGTGTATTCTCCTCCATTATCTGACCTGAGTATCTTGATATTTCTTTCAGAGAGATTGTCTATCAAGGCTTTGAATTCCTTGAATTTACTGAACATTTCATCTTTTGATTTCAAGAATTAAACCCAGGTTTTGCGAGAATAGTCATAAATAAAATATAAATAGTATATATACCCACTAATGTAGGTTGATGGCATTGGGACACATACATCTGATTGAATGAGCTCTAGGACTCCTTCTGCTTTACTGTCTCTCTTCGGGAAAGGGTTCTTGAAGTTGTTTCCTTGTGCACATCCATTGCACACTCCTTCATGGTCAAACTTGAATTCTGGTAGACCTGTGACTGCCTTTATTACATATGGTAATGCCTTTTAGTTGATGTGGGATAGTCTTCTATACCAAAGTTCTCATGGATTCTTAATGGAATGGGTCAAGGCTGCTTCTAAGTGATTCTTTAGCTTATACAAGCCACCTTCTTCTTTTCCAATAACAATTGCTTCTTCCATGTTTTTTCCTTTGGGCCATATAAGAAATTCTCCATCTATGAAGGAAACTATGAAGCCTTTCTTCTCTAAAGTTGAAATAGAAAGTAAGTTCTTTGTGAAACCTGGTACATATAGTACATCCTTCATCTTCATTGGGGTCCCTGAATCAAGTTTGTAATTTGAGTATCCTACTCCTTTGATAAGGTATTGATAATCATCTCCAAGTGTAAATTTCTGGGTAAACTTATTTTCTGTAAGGAAAGAGAGAGTGTCTCTTTGACCTGTCATGTGCTTGGAAGCACCATTGTCTATGATCCAAGTGTCCTCACCAATGGACACTGATCCTGAGACATAGTCTTCAATCTGTTATTTTATCAACTTTGTGGGTGGCTCTTCATATTCAACTGTATGGGCATGGTGAATCTTTTTTCTCTTCTTATATTCTTCTCGTCTAGATGGACAATTCTTAGCATTATGTCCCATCTTTTCACAATGGTAACATTGGTAGGATGATGAATATTTTTCTCTTCTTTGACCTTTCTGAAACTTCTGGAATCTCCTTGGTGGGTGAGATTCTTTATGTATGAATTTTTTTTGGGGGTGAGACTCCTTATGAGTTTCTTTTTGGAGGTAAGACATATTTCTTCCTCCTTTAGTATGAGTAGCTAGGGCTTGATCTTCATCTCTTGATAGTAATTTTTCTCAGCTAGCTACTCTTGCTTCTTCTTGAACACATTCTTCCTAAAGACTGTGAAAGTGTAGTTTCTTCTTTCTAGTGCAAATAGTTTGGATGAATGCATCCCAAGGTATTGTGAGACCATTAAAGGTTTTCATTATAAGTCTGTCTTCATCTATAGTTTCATCAATTGCTTCTTCTAGTTGTTCTTTGAATTGTGATATTCTGGAGAAATATTCCTGAATTGTTTCTCCTTTCTACATCCTTGTACTTTTGAGTTGAGTTCTTAGATTCATCTTCTGATTGATGTTCTTTCCTTCATACAATCTGGTTAGGGCATCAAAAATTTATTTTAGAGTCTTCTTTGAATCCACTTGAGGAATCAAGTGATCTTTAATAGAATCTGCAATGATTCTCTTGGCCCTAACTGTGTCCTTTTAATGTTTTTCTTTAGCTACAACATCAGTAGGTTCTGGTACATCTTATTTAATGAATCTTGCTAGGTCATTCTCTTCAAGAATGAGTTCAATAATATACTTCTAGGAACAAAATTTTTCCACATCTTCTAGCTTGTCAACAATCTTAGTGCTTGAAGACATCTTTACCTGGAGCTAGGAAAATGACCAAAAATTGAAAATGCTCATAATTTAATTTTTAACTTACCAGGAGGTGCATTTGGCTAAGGCGAGTATCCTGGTGCAATTAGATTTCAAAAAATCCAAAATTTTCCCCTTCAAACTTGACCAATGAAATTTTGGACTGGTACTTTTGGTTTTTTGGTAATTTTGGTTTTCTGGTACTTCTAGTTTTCTGGTACCAGTGAAAACCAGGGTTTCACTTTTC
The DNA here is from genome assembly GCA_032191745.1 of Picea mariana. Lineage (NCBI taxonomy): Eukaryota > Viridiplantae > Streptophyta > Pinopsida > Pinales > Pinaceae > Picea > Picea mariana. Next base: position 48,718 of record JASDQU010305611.1, on the reverse strand, counting down.
GGGAGTTATATCCACTGAAAATATGCACTGAAGGTGCCAAAGAGTTCCCTAGGCTAGGGCACACTTTTCTAGATGATTTTTGGGATGAAATTACTCTTCAATAAAAATCCCTAATTTTCTTGTACAACAACATTGATATTTTTCTTTATCCAGTGAAAAATGCTCTCTTCATCTTAGCTATGAAACCATGTTTTGGTTTAAGATATTATTAGTTTTCTTTTCAATTTACTATATAACCATAGAATAGATAGGATCAATGAGACAAACACAATCACAAGATACACAACATCTATCTTGAGAAACCCTCATGGGGAAGAAAACCCAGCAAAAACTTCCTTAATATAGATAGCCAATACAATTCCAAGACAATAAAACAAACACTAGAGAATATTCTCTATTGAGAAATGCACCTCTCTCTCTTCCTTCTTTCAGCAACTGGCAACTGCAGCTTCCTTCAAACTTGCGCACTAGATGAGTGAGTTGAGTGAGTGATCAAATGAGGCACTTGATTCCTTTATTTATACAAACTGGGAAAAGCTAGAAAGGTGTCTCTTCTTTGGGTAGGTCCGACTTGTCTTCTGAGTGGTTAAAACCACTTAAAATTTCTTGGGAGATGAATTCTCAATTTGCATAATATATTTAGGGTTTGACCAATCTGTAAAAGGGGATTTGGTCGATTACAATGCCCGACATGATCAATACACAAAAGGGGATTGATCTAATGAATAATAACTCAATAATAAATAGAATACTCTTTGCAGTTACAATATTTCAACAAGACATGGCTAGAGGGGCTTAGCAAGGAGAACAAATCCATGGAATTGGTGATTGTTTAGAAGTCAAGAAATGGATTGCATAGCCCCTTATATATATTCCAAATAATACTATATTACATTTAAATGCATGCATGTGTGGAAGGATACATACACTAAAACAAAATTTAATGAGTCAGACTCTCATAGGAGTCATGTGCAGAATGCACATGTTTTGATTCAATGCACGAGATAGACATGATGTCTTAACATGTTGTTTGCATCCAAGGAAGGAGGGTTCTCTGAATAATAATAGGTTGAAAAGAAATCGACTGGACTGCTCATGGAAAAGAAGAAGTCAAGAGGAACATAATGTAGAAAAGAGTTCTGGAAAGAAATCGACCATGCTAAGAATTCTAGATTATGCAAAGGGAAGATGCAAGAAATCTACCTCTATTATCATTGGTGCACATATGAGAATAATGACAACACACAAGGCAACAAGGATCTACAAGAATTCAGGTATAACCATCTACAACAACAACAAAATAAATAAATAAGCTAAATAAATATGCATTGCAGTGCATGATAGAAGTGATGTATGATGCATATAATAAATATATAATGCATGTGCATGAAGTGGACATGGAAATATTTAATGCTTAATACTTATAGATTCCTTTTTGTGCATATGGACATGTCTGAACATGATTATGGCATGCTTGTTGATTGAGAGTAGTTTGTTGTTATATATATCTACGCAGTAATTATGTTGTGATATTTGAATATGACTAATGGGGGCTTTGTGTATCTAGGAAAATGCCTATGGCATAGAAGAAGATGATGTTGATGATGATGCTCACATAAACAACCATGCATACAAATGATGATGGTAAAATGTTAATCAAGGTTTGGTAAAGTGAGCTTGGGAGATTCTACAAAGTACCATTTGATCAAGTAGCATCAATTAATGTAATAATAGCTATGCAGGTATGCATTTGGGTTGTTATGATGCATAGATGTTGAATGGAATTGAGGTAAGAACTGCCTTAGATAGATTTTGAATATTTGAAATTGATGTAAAGGCAGAGTGCAAGCTAGAAGCAAAATATAACAAGAAATGTGTTTACAATATATATATATTATTTTGTATTTGATATCTTATTCAATTTACAACATGTATATATACACGTAAATGAGTAAAGTCACATATTTTTAGAAAAATGGGTGTGACTTTACATTTAATTAATTTAAACATAATATACAAATAAAATATATATTACAAGTCATCCCTTCCTAAAAAGATTCTTCCTCAAAGCATGGGAAAATATGAATGTTTATATCTAAACTACTCATCTTCTCAAGTAGGTTCATCTTTAGGTAAGTTCTTCCATTTGATCAAATACTCATTAATTCTTCTAGAATGCAGGAATTTGGCTCGTACTTTGAAGATACCTTCAGGAAGTAGAATTAAATTTCCTTCTTCATCTAAAAGAGGCAATTATGTTTGTATATGGATGGTAGGACCTAAATTTTTCTTCAAACAAGAAACATGGAATATGTCATGCAATTTCCCTTTATCTGGAATATTAATGGCATAAGAAACTTGGCCAGTTCTCTTTCTAATTTGATAGTGCCCACAAAACTTAGGATCCAATTTGTGTTTCTTGTAATTTTTAAGAGAACTCTATTTGTAAAGTTGTATCCAAACAAATACCCAATCTTTGGCCATAAATTCTCAGTCGGTTCTTATTTTTTTATCTTGTTCTTTGATTTGGTTCCTTGCTTGTTCGAGGAGAGCTTTAAGAGAGTGTAAAATTTCATCTGATATAGTTAGATATTCTTTCATGATAGGGGCTTTGGAATTCAAAACATATTCCTTAATTGAGGTAGGTGGATAACTATATAGGGATTCAAACGGGGACATTTTTGTTGAGGTATGATATGTACTATTTTACCACCATTCTACCAAATGTAACCAATTAATCCATTATGTCTAGCAATCATTTACAAAATTCACTAGATACCCTTCAAGGAATTTGTTAACCACTTCAGTATGGCCATCTATTTGGGGATGGTATGAAGTACCCATGGTTAAGGATGTCCCACTTGGTGAAATAGTTATTTCCAAAAGTTTTTAGTGAACTTGGGATCCCTATTGCTTACGATAACCTTCGGAAATCCATGAAGATTAAAAATATTTTTAACGTAGCTATCAACGATTTGGCCATCCTTGGATTTTGAAGAAATACCAATGAAGTGGGAATATTTGGTTACTCGAACCAAAATTAAAAATATGGAATATTTTCCTTCAGAGGTGGGAAGACTAGTGATAAATTCCATGGATATTTTGGACTATTTTTGGACTGGAACATGAAGGGGTTGAAGAAGGCCTAGAGGAGTGCTTGTTTCAAACCTTTTTCATTGACAGGTGTTTGATTCTGCCACATATTTCTACATGCCATACCACATACCCTTCTAAAAGAAAGAATAGTGTATATTGTAGTAAGTTTTGAAAAACCCTACATGGCCTTCTATGGGAGAATCATGATTTTCCTTCAAAACTTAGACTTTGAACTTGGAGGAGCTGGGTAAAAATATCCTTTGTTTGTACCACAATATGGCATTATTCCAATTGAATTTAGGATTTGCAGTTGGGTTTCTTTCCACTTCGTCTATTAGCTTCCTTATCTTTGTATTTTTGACATACTTAGTTTGAACTTCTAAGATCCATTCAGGAATGACAATGGAAATAACACATAGTGTAGCATCACTATCAAGTTTCCTTGATAGATCGTCAACAACCATATTCTCCCTTTCTTTTTTACAAATAACATCAAAGTCAAAGACTTGTATTTTTCTCACCCAATTTTGCTACTCTTATGAAAGGTTATTTTGAGTTAGAAAAAAATTCAAGCTATTGTGGTCAGTTTTCATGAGAAATTTCGTTCCCAACAAATATTGTTTCTACTTAACCAAGGCATGCATAATTGCCAACATTTCTTTGTCATATGTTAATTTTGTTTCCTCCCTTGGTTTGAATTTTTGACTTTCGAATGCGATGGGATGATTACCTTGCATAAGTGTGGCATCTAATCCTTTTCCTGAAGCATCACATTCAAGGAAAAATGTTTTGGAGAAATCGGGTGTTGTCAAAATAGAGGTGGATGTCATTAAGAGCTTCAACCTTCTAAAGAATTCTTTAGCTTCGTCATTCCATTTAAACACATCTTTTTTCAATAATGTGGTTAATGGGGCCACAATTTGTGCGTAGTTCTAGACAACTATATTGTAATACCCGGTAATACCTAGGAATCCTTGTAATGATGTGATTGATTTGGGGCTAGGACATATAGTAATTGTCGCAATTTTATTTAGATCAACCTTGATTCCTTCATATGATACAACATGTCCCAAAAATACTATCTCTTTTTTTCCAAAACTACATTCAGATTTGCTAGCATAGAACTTACTCTCTTGAAGGATTTTTAATACTGTCTTTATGTTCCTGAGGTGTGAGTCCAATTTCTTGATATAAACAAGGATATCATCGGAGAAGACAAATACAAATGTTTGTAGGTATGGATGAAATAAATCATTCATTACTGCTTGGAAGGTAGCAAGATCATTGGATAAACTGACAGACATGACCCAAAATTCGTGTAGCCCTTCATGAGTACATAAATAAATTCTGGGAATCTATTCTTATCGAATTCTTATTTGGTAATAACCCGACTTTAGGTCTACCTTGGAGAAATATTTAGCACCATGGATCTTGCCCGATAACTCATCCAAAATTGGAATTGTAAATTTATCCTTTATTGTAATTTTGTTCAATGCTAGATAATTAATACATAGTTTATAAGATCAATATTTTTTCCTAACAAGTATGACCAAAGTTGAGGAAGGACTCTTGCTTCGTGTAATAACAACACAGTCCAATAATTCTTGAACCAAGTGCTCATTTTTTGTCTTATGTTGGTGCAATTGTCTATAATATGTGTTTCTAATTGGGGCGGAACCAGGGATCAATTCTATGATGTGGTCTCTAAAATGAGGTGGAGGAAGCCCACATGGAGGTTCCTGAAAAATGGTGCTATATTTTCCAAGAATTTTGTTTAATTTCTTGGGATCATAATTTATATCCTCATTAGTAGTTCCCTCTATTGCATAGTAGCATAAGAAATAAGCATGGGCTCACTTTTTTATCATTTTGTCCATCCTATTGGATGATACCATTTGTGGGGGATGATAGGTAATTCCATGTAATTTGTATTTTTCCCCATTTTTATAAAGTCTTATAAATTGCTCTTGTAAGTTTAATCCAACAAAACCAAGTGTGGCTAACCATTAGCCCCCCAAGTCAATATATACCTCTCCGATTGGCATATGATATTTTAATTTGTAGTCATTCATGGATACTTTCACCTTGTGGAATTCCCCATGACATGAAATAGTCCTATTTCTCAGTATGGAGACTTGAAATTGAAAGGTAGGATGAATGAATATGTTTAATTTCCTTGCTATCTTTGTACCTATAAAGTTATGTGAATTACCACTATCTATGAGCATTGTTACTTTAGTTTTCTTAATATAGACATACAATTTAAGAGTTTGGGGTTGAGAAATACCCATCATGGAAGTGACAAAGAGTGGAAGGCTTGTGTTTTGATTTCCTGACTAATGGAAATTTCATGAGTCTTCATTATTTTTTTCTTCATCAGATGAATATATTTCTCCTACTTCTTCGTCCTTGTCACTCTTGTTTATTTCACAATTAAAAAACTTTTTGTCTTTTCACTTATGGCCTAGTTTCCAATTAGGTGTGTTACATTTATAACATTGGTCCTTATCTTGTCCCATATCTGGTGGTGGTGTCCTTTTGTGAGGGAGATTGTATTTGGAGATAGAGTCTTCGAGTGAGC
>JASDQU010305611.1:6974-28291 GCA_032191745.1 Picea mariana | reverse complement strand
CTTCTTCAAAGCAAGTAGGATCCTTCTCTAAGAGATCACATATCAAAGCTATATAACTGGAGAATGGATTGGGTTTCTTCACTTGTCTCATGGTTCCTTCGGGGGCACCATACTTCTCTCCATATTGAATAAGTTCCCTTTCCCATGATATCTTTCTCTTATAGGAGATCATCATCTGGGGAGGTTCTTGAGATTCTATTATGTCATGATCTTCTAGAATCCCCTCGTCAGGGGAAATTATGACTTCCCTCACTAGTTTTGAAACTTTGGGAGCCATAGGTTCTTATTCATATACTTCTTCAAGTTGGCATCTTATTAATTTCTTGAGTGATGCATCTTCATCAAAGTTTACATCCTTGGTGATCTCAATATGATGGTAACCTAGTATGTAAACTCTGAAGGCCTTGGAGACCTCAGAGTATCAAAAAAATATCCCCTTCTTTCCGGAAGGGTCCAACTTGGTTCTCTTGTCTTTCAGAATGTGTACAAATACTAGGAAGACAAATATTTTGAGATGGCTTACTTTTGGCTTCTTTCCGGAGAACATCTCTTCAGTGGTATTGAACCCAAGTGCATTATGGAACAATCTGTTTTGTACATATACTGTTGTTTTTGTTGCTTCTACCCATAAGTGCATTGGAATATCTTGATCATGGAACATAGTCTTCACTGCTTCCATTATAGTTATGTTCTTTATTTCTGCTACACCATTTTGTTAAGGATTGTAGGGAGTGGTGAGCTCCCTCTTGATCCTGGCATATTTTCAAAAGTTTGTGAACTCTTTTGAGGTGTATTCTCCTCCATTATCCGACCTGAGTATCTTGATATTTCTTTCATAGAGATTGTCTATCAAGGCTTTGAATTCCTTGAATTTACTGAACATTTCATCTTTTGATTTCAAGAATTAAACCCAGGTTTTGTGAGAATAATCATAAATAAAATATACATAGTATATATACCCACTGATGTAGGTTGATGGAATTGGGCCACATACATCTGATTGAATGAGATCTAGGACTCCTTATGCTTTACTGTCTCTCTTCGGGAAAGGGTTCTTGAAGTTGTTTCCTTGTGCACATCCATTGCACACTCCTTCACGGTCAAACTTGAATTCTAGTAGACCTGTGACTTCCTTTCTTACATATGGTAATTCCTTTTAGTTGATGTGAGATAGTCTTCTATACCAAAGTTCACATGGATTCTTAATGGAATGGGTCAAGGTTGCTTCTAAGTGATTCTTTAGCTTATACAAGCCACCTTCTTCTTTTCCAATAACAATTGCTTCTTCCATGTTTTTTCCTTTGGGCCATATAAGAAATTCTCCATCTATGAAGGAAACTATGAAGCCTTTCTTCTCTAAATCTGAAATAGAAAGTAAGTTCTTGTGAAACCTGGTACATATAGTACATCCTTCATCTTCATTGGGGTCCCTGAATTAATTTTGTAACTTGATTATCCTACTCCTTTGATAAGGTATTGATAATCATCTCCAAGTGTAAATTTCTGGGGAAACTTATTTTTTGTAAGGAAAGAGAGAATGTATCTTTGACCTGTCATGTGCTTGAAAGCACCATTGTCTATGATCCAAGTGTCCTCACCAATGGACACTGATCCTGAGACATAGTCTTCAATCTGTTATTTTATCAACTTTGTGGGTGGCTCTTCATATTCAACTGTATGGGCATGGTGAATCTTGTTTCTCTTCTTATATTCTTCTCATCTAGATGGACAATTCTTAGCATTATTTCCCATATTTTCACAATATTAACATTGGTAGGATGATGAATATTTTTCTCTTCTTTGACCTTTCTGAAACTTCTGGAATCTCCTTGGAGGGTGAGATTCTTTATGTATGAATTTGTTTTGGGGGTGAGACTCCTTATGAGTTTATTTTTGGAGGTAAGACCTATTTCTTCCTCCTTTAGTATGAGTAGCTAGGGCTTGATCAGCATCTCTTGATAGTAATTCTTCTCGGTTAGCTACTCTTTCTTCTTCTTGAACACATTCTTCCCAAAGACTGTCAAAGTGTAGTTTCTTCTTTCTGGTGAAAATAGTTTGGATGAATGCATCCCAAGGTATTGTGAGACCATTAAGGGTTTTCATTATAATTTTTTATTCATCTATAGTTTCATCAATTGCTTCTTCTAGTTGTTCTTTGAATTGTGATATTCTGGAGAAATATTCCTGAATTGTTTCTCCTTTCTACATCCTTGTACTTCTGAGTTGAGTTCTTAGATTCATCTTCTGATTGATGTTATTTTCTTCATACAATCTGGTTAGGGCATCAAAAATTTATTTTAGAGTCTTCTTTGAATCCACTTGAGGAATCAAGTGATCTTTAATAGAATCTGCAATGATTCTCTTGGCCCTAACTGTGTCCTTTTAGTGTTTTTCTTTAGCTACAACATCAGTAGGTTCTGGTACATCTTATTTAATGAATCTTGCTAGGTCATGCTCTTCAAGAATGAGTTCAATAATATACTTCTAGGAATGGAAGTTTTTCACATCTTCTAGCTTGTCAACAATCTTAGTTCTTGAAGACATCTTTACCTGGAGCTAGGAAAATGACCAAAAATTGAAAATGCTCATAATTTAATGTTTAACTTACCAGGAGGTGCATTTGGCTGAGGCGAGTATCCTGGTGCAGTTAGATTTCAGAAAATCCAAAATTTTCCCCTTCAAACTTGACCAGTGAAATTCTGGACTGGTACTTTTGGTTTTCTGGTAATTTTGGTTTTCTGGTACTTTTGGTTTTCTGGTACCGGTGAAAACTAGGGTTTCACTTTTCGGGAGTTATATCCACTGAAAAGATGTGCTGAAGGTGCCAAAGAGTTCCCTATTCTAGGGCACACTTTTCTAGATGATTTTTGGGATGAAATTACTCTTCAATAAAAATCCCTAATTTTCTTGTACAACAACATTGACATTTTTCTTTATCCAGTGAAAAATGCTCTCTTCATCTTAGCTATGAAACCATGTTAAGGTTTAAGATATTATTAGTTTTCTTTTCAATTTACTATATAACCATAGAATAGATAGGATCAATGGGACAAACACAATCACAAGATACACAACATATATCTTTAGAAACCCTCATGGGGAAGAAAACCCAGCAAAAACTTCCTTAATATAGATAGCCAATACAATTCCAAGACAATAAAACAAACACTAGAGAATATTCTCTATTGAGAAATGCACCTCTCTCTCTTCCTTCAAACTTGCACACTAGATGAGTGAGTTGAGTGAGTGATCAAATGAGGCACTTGATTCCTTTATTTATACAAACTGGGAGAAGCTAGAAAGGTGTCTCTTTATTGGGTAGGTCTGACTTGTCTTCTGAGTGGTTAAAACCACTTAAAATTTCTTGGGAGATGACTTCTCAATTTGCATAATATATTTAGGGTTTGACCAATCCGTAAAAGGGGATTTGGTCGATTACAATGCTCGACATGATCAATCCACAAAAGGGGATTGATCTAATGAATAATAACTCAATAATAAATAGAATACTCTTTGCAGTTACAATATTTCAACAAGACTTGGCTAGAGGGGCTTAGCAAGGAGAACAAATCCATGGAATTGATGATTGTTTAGAAGTCAAGAAATGGATTGCAGAGGCCCTTATATATATTCCAAATAATCCTATATTACATTTAAATGCATGCATGTGTGGAAGGATACATACACTAAAACAAAATTTAATAACTCAGACTCTCATAGGAGTCATGTGTAGAATGCACATGTTTTGATTCAATGCACGAGATAGACATGATGTCTTAACATGTTGTTTGCATCCAAGGAAGGAGGGTTCTCTGAATAATAATAGGTTGAAAAGAAATCGACTGGAATACTCATGGAAAAGAAGAATTCAAAAGGAACATAATGTAGAAGAGAGTCCTAGAAAGAAATCGACCATGCTAAGAATTCTAGATTATGCAAAGGGAAGATGCAATAAATCTACCTCTATTATCATTGGTGCACATATGAGAATAATGACAACACACAAGGCAACGAGGATCTACTAGAATTCAGGTACAACCATCTACAACAACAACAAAATAAATAAATAAGCTAAATAAATATGCATTGCAGTGCATGATAGAAGTGATGTATGATGCATATAATAAATATATAATGCATGTGCATGAAGTGGACATGGAAAGATTTAATGCTTAATACTTATAGATTCCTTTTTTTGCATATGGACATGTCTGAACATGATTGTGGCATGCTTGTTGATTGAGAGTAGTTTTTTGTTATATATATCTACGCAGTAATTATGTTGTGATATTTGAATATGACTAATGGGGGCTTTGTGTATCTAGGGAAATGCCTATGGCATAGAAGAAGATGATGTTGACGATGATGCTCACATAAAAAACCATGCATACAAATGATGATGGTAAAATGTTAATCAAGGGTTGGTAAAGTGAGCTTGGGAGATTCTACAAAGTACCATTTGATCAAGTAGCATCAATTAATGTAATAATAGATATGCAGGTATGCATTTGGGTTGTTATGATGCATAGATGTTGAATGGAATTGAGGTAAGAACTCCCTCAACTAGACTTTGAATATTTGAAATTGATGTAAAGGCAGAGTGCAAGCTAGAAGCAAAATATAACAAGAAATGTATTTACAATATATATATTATTTTGTATTCGATATCTTATTCAATTTACAACATGTATATATACACGTAAATGAGTAAAGCCACATATTTTTAGAAAAATGGGTGTGACTTTACATTTAATTAATTTAAACATAATATACAAATAAAATATATATTACAAGTCATCCCTTCCTGAAAAGATTCTTCCTCAAAGCATGGGAAAATATGAATGTTTATATCTAAACTCCTCATCTTCCCAAGTAGATTCATCTTTAGGTAAGTTCTTCCATTTGATCAAATACTCATTAATTCTTCTAGAATGCAGGAATTTGGTTCGTACTTTGAAGATACCTTCAGGAAGTAGAATTAAATTTTCTTCTTCATCTAAAAGAGGCAATTACGTTTGTATATGGATGGTAGGACCTAAATTTTTCTTCAAACAAGAAACATGGAATATGTCATGCAGTTTCCCTTTATCTAGAATATCAATGGCATAAGCAACTTGGCAAGTTCTCTTTCTAATTTTATGGTGCCCCAAAAACTTAGGATCCAATTTGTGTTTCTTGTAATTTTTAAGAGAACTCTATTTGTAAAGTTGTATCCAAAAAAATACCCAATCTTCGGCCATAAATTCTCAGTCGGTTCTTATTTTTTTATCTTGTTCTTTGATTTGGTTCCTTGCTTGTTCGAGGGGAGCTTTAAGAGTGTGTAAAATTTCATCTGATGTAGTTAGATATTATTTCATGATAGGGGCTTTGGAATTCAAAACATATTCCTTAATTGAGGTAGGTGGATAACTATATAGTGATTCAAACAGGGACATTTTTGTTGAGGTATGATATGTACTATTTTACCACCATTCTACCAAATGTAACCAATTAATCCATTATTTCTAGCAATCATTCACAAAATTCACTAGATACCCTTCAAGGAATTTATTAAACACTTCAGTAAGGCCATCTATTTGGGGATGGTATGAAGTACCCATGGTTAAGGATGTCCCACTTGGTGAAATAGTTATTTCCAAAAGTTGTTAGTGAACTTGGGATCCCTATTGCTTACGATAACCTTCGGAAATCCATGAATATTAAAAATATTTTTAACGTAGCTATCAACGATTTGGCCAGCCTTGGATTTTGAAGAAATACCAATGAAGTGGGAATATTTGGTTACTCGAACCACAATTAAAAATATGGAATATTTTCCTTCATAGATGGGAAGACTAGTGATAAATTCCGTGGATATTTTGGACTATTTTTGGACTGAAACATGAAGCGGTTGAAGAAGGCCTAGAGGAGTGATTGTTTCAAACCTTTTTCATTGACAGGTGTTTCATTCTGCCACATATTTCTACATGCCATACCACATACCCTTCTAAAAGAAAGAATAGTGTATATTGTAGTAAGTTTTGAAAAACCCTACATGGCCTTCTATGGGAGAATCATGATTTTCCTTCAAAAATTAGACTTTGAACTTGGAGGAGCATTCTCCCAATTGAATTTAGGATTTGCAGTTGGGTTTCTTTCCACTTCGTCTATTAGCTTCCTTATCTTTGTATTTTTGACATACTTAATTTGAACTTCTAAGATCCATTCAGGAATGACAATGGAAATAACACATAGTGTAGCATCACTATCAAGTTTCCTTGATAGATCGTCAACAACCATATTCTCCCTTTCTTTTTTATAAATAACATCAAAGTCAAAGAATTGGATTTTTCTCACCCAATTTTGCTACTCTTATGAAAGGTTATTTTGAGTTAGAAAAAAATTCAAGCTATTGTGGTCAGTTTTCATGAGAAATTTCGTTCCCAACAAGTATTGTTTCTACTTAACCAAGGCATGCATAATTGCCAACATTTCTTTGTCATATGTTAATTCTGTTTCCTCCCTTGGTTTGAATTTTTGACTTTCGAATGCGATGGGATGATTACCTTGCATAAGTGTGGCATCTAATCCTTTTCTTGAAGCATCACATTCAAGGATTTTTTTTTTGGAGAAATCGGGTGTTGTCAAAATAGAGGTGGATGTCATTAAGAGGTTCAACCTTCTAAAGAATTCTTTAGCTTCGTCATTCCATTTAAACACATCTTTTTTCAATAATGTTGTTAATGGGGCCACAATTTGTGCGTAGTTCTAGACAACTATATTGTAATACCTGGTAATACCTAGGAATCCTTGTAATGATGTGATTGATTTGGGGCTAGGCCATATAGTAATTGTCGCAATTTTCTTCAAATCAACCTTGATTCCTTCATCTGATACAACATGTCCCAAAAATACTATCTCTTTTTTTCCAAAACTACATTTATATTTGCTAGCATAGAACTTACTCTCTTGAAGGATTTTTAATACTGTCTTTATGTTCCTGAGGTGTGAGTCCAATTTCTTGATATAAACAAGGATATCATCGGAGAAGACAAATACAAATGTTTGTAGGTACGAACGAAATAAATCATTCATTACTGCTTGGAAGGTAGCAAGATCATTGGATAAACTGACAGACATGACCCAAAATTCGTGTAGCCCTTCATGAGTACAGAAAGAAATTTTGGGAATCTATTCTTATCGAATTCTTATTTGGTAATAACCCGACTTTAGGTCTACCTTGGAGAAATATTTAGCGCCATGGATCTTTCCCGATAACTCATCCACAATTGGAATTGGAAATTTATCCTTTATTGTAATTTTGTTCAATGCTAGATAATTAATACATAGTTTATAAGATCAATATTTTTTCATAACAAGTATGACCAAAGTTGAGTAAGGACTCTTGCTTCGTGTAATAACAACACAGTCCAATAATTCTTGAACCAAGTGCTCATTTTTTGTCTTATGTTGGTGCGATTGTCTACAATATGTGTTTCTAATTGGGGTGGAACCAGGGATCAATTCTATGATGTGGTCTCTAAAATGAGGTGGAGGAAGCCCACAAGGAGGTTCCTGAAAAATGGTGCTATATTTTCCAAGAATTTTGTCTAATTTCTTGGGATCATAATTTTTATCCTCATTAGTAGTTCCCTCTATTGCATAGTAGCATAAGAAATAAGCATGGGCTCCCTTTTTTATCATTTTTTCCATCCTATTGGATGATACCATTTGTGGGGGATGATAGGTAATTCCATGTAATTTGTATTTTTCCCCATTTTCATAAAGTCTTATAAATTGCTCTTGTAAGTTTAATCCAACAAAACCAAGTGTGGCTAACCATTAGCCCCCCAAATCAATATATACCTCTCCGATTGGCATATGATATTTTAATTTGTAGTCATTCATGGATACTTCCACCTTGTGGAATTCCCCATCACATGAAATAGTCCTATTTCTCGGTATGGAGACTTGAAATTGAAAGGTAGGATGAATGAATATGTTTAATTTCCTTGCTATCTTTGTATCTATAAAGTTATGTGAATTACCACTATCTATGAGCATTGTTACTTTAGTTTTCTTAATATAGACATACAATTTAAGAGTTTGGGGTTGAGAAATACCCATGATTACAGTGACAAAGAGTGGCAGGCTTGTGTTTTGATTTCCTGACTAATGGAAATTTCACGAGTCTTCATTATTTTTTTCTTCATCAGATGAATATATTTCTCCTACTTCTTCGTCCTTGTCACTCTTGTTTATTTCACAATTAAATTTTTTTTTGTCTTTTCACTTATGGCCTAGTTTCCAATTAGGTGTGTTACATTTAAAACATTGGTCCTTATCTTGTCTCATATCTGGTGGTGGTGTCCTTTTGTGAGGGAGATTGTATTTGGAGATAGAGTCTTCGAGTGAGCACCATGATTGATCCAGGTGGATATTGGTGGCCACTCGCCTATTCCACTTGGAACCGCACCATTGTTTCTTTTAGTTTTTCAGTTTCCTTAATTGTAGCACAATTTACTATTTTTGGCAGTTTTTCGGGTCCTGAACTTCCAAAACCGTTTTGAGGCCCTAAACGACGTTTCTTGGGTATATACCAATTGCAAAATATCATGATCAAATTTAGTCATGATATGTTTTGTCAATATTTTTAGTCCTTGGATAGATATTTCTAATGATGTATCATATGCATCAAACAGAGATAGTATGCCAAAGTTATGACCCTGGGAAATTGATGTACCAATTTACCACGTCGGGGCCCATATTCTGGCGTTTGATCTCCTAAAGTTAGGTTTTTTTGAGGTTTAGGGTTTCCATTTTTTCTCAATAATATATAGGCCTTCGAGCCTCATTATAACACAGATTTTAGAGGCTTGTATCCACCACATCTCTTCTCAGAGATAAGCTACTAGTGCCCTAGCTAGTTTATTTCTATTATGCCTGTAAACAAATTTCAGTTCTTTGATATTAATGAAATGAATTGTTATTTCCACTACATCTTTGTATTCATGGTTATTTGTGTATTTTGTTGTGTTCCTGCATAAATACATATTAGTGGTATCAGAGTGGTCTGCTCTTTCTCGATCCTTATTTGCATGTCCCGAACAAGGTCGTGGTATAAGGAGTTAGGGCTTGATCTGGTTGAACCTTTGCAAGATCAGCCTCACAAACCCCGATGGCCACCCATGGGGGATGAAAATAAATATGAGGGAGCAGGATATCCTATCAAAATATTGCCCAAGGAGGCCCTTGAAAAACAAAGGAACACGATGATGGATAACTTTGCCCAGATCCTTCAATGATTGCCCACTAGCACCGCATCTGCATCCAACAACCACTGTGGAGGCGCAAGCCCTTTTAAGGTACAAGTAAACTTTGAAATTCCCATATTTGATCATCAAATAGATGTAGACATCATAGATAGATGGTTGAATCTATTAGAAGGATATTTATCGGTTCATGACTTTTTCGACTGGGAGAAGATTATTTTTTCACTGCTCAAAGTCGCCCCCCATGTCAAGGATTGGTGGGAAACCTACTATGAGAAAAATGAAGAGGAGGAAACCTCCCTATTCTCAGTCATACCAACTTGGAATTATTTCAGATATTCCATCAAGGAACAATATTATCCCATGGGGATGTATGAGGACAAGTACATACAATGGACTACATTGTGGCAACAAAGTGATCAAGACGTGCATGAACTGACGAATCTGTTCCATACCCTATGAAAAAATTTGGGTATCAAAGATTCAGAGAAACATTTGGTGTTGAAGTAATGCAGTTGTCTACACAGATACATTCAGGAGGAAATGGAGTTCCCCGACATATCCTCGCTTGGTACGACGTACCAGTATGTTGCCAAGATTGAGTAGAAATTCAAACCGAAGAAGAAAGACTTTGGATCTGTGAATCAAAATCAATTGAAAGGTGCCCCAAAACCACAGAACAAAGGACAAAGCCAAGGCATGGTGGCTCAATACAACCTGACAAAGCCGCAAGAAAATAAAAACACCTTGAAGCTGAAGAAGGACACGTGAAAGTGGTGTGAGTTCCATAAGAGCTCCACTCAAAACACAAGTGAGTGTCAATCCTAATAGTCATTGGTGGCCAAGATGAGGGCTTCTGAATCAGATGCATGCTCCAACAATGAATCAAAACCCAAGAAGGGGAATGACAGAGGGAAGCAGATTATCAATGCGGAGCCCAAAGACATCGTTGCCACTACGAAGATCTGAAAGGAAGAACCGAAATATCCATAGGAGGAGGAGTGTCTCTTCCACTCCTAGGTGTGGATAAAGGGTTCCCCGCTACAGTTCATTGTCGACAATGGGAGCCAAGAGAACCTCATTGTTGGACAACTAAGAGAGGGGGGGTGAATCAGTTGTTATTGTGCTTAAACAATAATGTTTATTTTAAACTCTTTACAAATCACTCAATGACAATCACAATAATGTAGGGAGGTAAGCAATAGAATATTTAACATCAATCACACACATGAAATATACAGATACATATATATCCTGAGGAAACCCATAAAGGGAAAAATCTCTTCTTCTTGATATGATAAGTAATCTTTATTTTTTGTACATTATCATTCTTATGAGAACCAACTCATTGTGAGGCTACCACCTGTATTCTACAAGTTGCAACTTGCTGAGAGCACCAACTCTCTGGTTTCTCTAGCACCCACTAGAAGGAAGCACCAACTCCCTGGTTTCTCTAGCATCTACTAGAAGGAAACAACAACTCTCTAAGTGTTCCAGCACCAACTGGATGGAAGCACCAACTTCCAGGCACACGGGCACTGATCTGTATAACAGAGAACAATAGTTCTCCCTTGCACCACCCTGCCACCCTGATTTTTCTGGTTACAACTAGATGGAAGATAAAAATCCATTTGTTCAACCACCCACTTGAAAATATGAGGAAAATAGTCCTCCCTAACACCTCCCTACCACCTAGATTATAAAAAATTCATTACTGAAACTTATTACAGTTATACAGTGTTTATCAATAGCTTACCAATCTCATCATTGTTCTGCTGCACTACTACGTTATGCCTACATCTGTGTCTTCTTGCTCGCATTCATCTTTGAGATTTATGTTCTTATGCTTTGTCTTTGTTGTTGGCCCTTGACCAAGTTTTGAAGAGTACTTGGTCATACTTGACCACTTTTGGGGACTGCGACAGCTTGCCAAAGATGGAGCACAACACGAAGTGGAAATTAAGGAAGTAAGACCTATTTTTAGGTCCATTTTAGGGTTTTCGGTTGATGTAATGGGAAAGGGATGTCAGCCCATGGGTCTACCCATGTTTAGGCCCATTTTGTAATATATAAATAGATAGGAAATGTAAGAAATAAGGGGAGGTTGTTTCTTGGTGCAAGGAAGAGGGATTTAGCAAGCTGTGCAGACCTTTTGTCCTATGCGAAGTAAGGGTCATTGAAGCTCTGTGCTGTAACTGCTTGACCAAGATAATATAAAGAATACTTTGTGGACATAACACCAGGGTGGGGGTGAACCATGGTAGCTATGTGTATAATGGTTTGTGCTTCGCTCTTATGTATTTATCTGTTTCTTGGCTAAGTTCTTGATGTGATTAAGTAGATCTAGTTGTGCTCTGTGCTTTTGATGAATGAATGAACATTAGATATGATATATGAGAGGCTTAGTGCTTGATCAGTTGAATCTAACATATATTTTTGTAGATAAGTACTGAATCATTCTTAGTATGAGTATTCATTGCGATGCTCTCCGACTTCTGCGAAGTATATTAATGAATGTATGTTAAGGAATAATTGATGCTAAGTGCACTGTAAGAAAGATAAGCATAGATCTGTGTCCTAGCTAAGGTTACAGACACCTGATTCCTTCAACCACCCCTACCTCTACCTCGGGTGATACTTCATATGCTTCACAGGTGTTGTTGAAAGGGTCGGTAGATAGGGCTTTTTTGGTGCGCTCTTGAGTGTTGAAACCTGGGTCTGCCCCTGTGCCAACAAATGGTTCTGTTTTCAGGACCGAAACTGTGATTGCTGGGAACTAAAGAAGAAAAATATTTGTGCGAACTAAGCTCTATGCGTAGATATGTTTCCCTAGTGCGCAGTATTATACTTGACCTAGAAAGCTTTGTGCCAAGAAAAGAGGTCAGATCTGAATAAAGAGAGGTCAAAGAGGTCAGATATGAAGAAAGAGAGGTCAGATATGAAGAAAAGAAGTTAGATCCGTGAAGAAAGAGGTAAGATCTATAAGCTTTGTTCTCTGATAAAGGTAAGAATAGTTAAAAGTCTTAGATCTGGAAGATTTGTGCTCCGCAGAAGTAAGATAAGCGATTTTTTTTTTTTTTCTAAAGCATGTATCTAGGTATGTTTGATAGATTATGTCCTAGCTTCAAAATTAGGGAATTAATAGATGAAAGAAAGATTGATATGAATAGATCTGATAAATATAGTGATAGATATGTTATACCTATGCATTGAAAGAATGTCTGGACTAACAAGTAGATGCAGGATCCTAGAATTTTTTTTTACAGGCTAGCCACCATGATCTTGGTGCGTAGTCTAGAAGGAGTTGGGGAACATTTAAACGAATGAGAGGATTAACCCTCTGTTATAGTTGCAGACGACTAGGACATCTTGCTAGAGAATGCCCTGGGAGAAGACTTAGTTGCCTCTACTTCAAGGCTATGGACCATGAAGTATTGGATTGCCCTAGAATGATTACTAGTCTTGAGAAGATGAATATGGAACAAGCCAACCCTGAGGGAGATCAAGAGACCAAGATTATAGCGGAAACCCAGAAAGAATCATAAAATATATTGCTACATATGAAAGATACCTTGAATGACCACCGAAATGTTAGGCTATCAGAGATCTTCAAAGAAAAGGAGCAAATCGAAGCAAGAATAGGGGACTTTGAGATTGAATGTACTCTTGATGAAGAAGCACAACTAAACATTATGCCAGAAATAACTTGGGAAGCTATAGGGAAGCCTGCCATGAGCTCTTCCCTAGGAGGAACTTGTTTCTTCAGAGGAAATCTAGTAACCCTATGTGGAAGGCTCACCCGGATACCTATGACTGTCAATGGAACCCCAACAAAGGAAGAATTTGAGATCATTAAATTTACTGAAGACATCGCCCCGTTTACCATGCTCATAGGAAAACCCTAGATTGATAGAGAACAGGCCAAATAAAGAGAAGAAGAAAAATCTTTGGAATAGAAGAAGCAAGAGTTAAAAGAATTTATGACTGGAAGGATCGCGCACTTGATTGGAGAATAGAAGAGAAGATCGCAGATATTTAATATTAGTACCTCCAGTGTCGAAGCTAAGAGAACAATTGAGGATCTCCAGAAGATTGAGTTACCTATTTTTGATACAGAAAAGGTATTATCAAGGAACCATAAGAAAGATTTTCCACGGTGCAAAGTAACAAAGACCACAAAATATACACATCCGAATGGTAAAATTATTACTAAGATGAAACTCACTGGGAAGAAGTCTAGGAAGTTAATAAAGAAAAGGGCTAATACTGTAAGATTACAAGAAGTTCTACAGGACACTTCACAGCAAGAAGAATTGCAGAATTAGAGCTTCACTGAGATATCAGAACAACGACATAGAGTAATTCTCCATGACAAAGCAATATAGCCATTGGAACTGATATACCCGTTCGACTGCTGCTTCGAATGGATCGAAAAGCAGTTATGGGCTACCACTAGACCATTGGATCACACTAGAACGGATAAGAATAGAGTTAATGAAGGCCACAAGTCCATTGCAAGCAAAACATTACTGAGATTTCCTACTTAACCTATCATGCCACGCACCGAGAATACTTTTTTCCAACTGAGAATCTGAAGCGTGAACCCTGAGATTTACTTACCTTGAGATCATTGCCTTACTATTCACTGTCATCTCTAAATCCCTGTTGCATTTGAAAAGACGATCTAATATCGGAAACGACTTCGCCACTGTGAATATGATCCCAAGCATCTTGCCTAAATATATTCCACCACTAAGAGGACCAGTGAATCAAGACTCTGTACCCAGAGACTTCGACTATGTTGTAGTCACTACGTACCTCCCAAAAGGGGTGCGCGTAGTTCATGCTGACCAGGAGAAGCTCACCACCCTGAAATTCAATGATTTTAACCTTGGAGATCGTAAGGTATACAATATGCTAGGCCCGCACAAGTATTTGACTATTACAAAAATAAAGAACCCCAATATTGTACCGCAACAATGGACCCATAACCTTGCACAGTCAACCCTCCTCAACATAATGAAGATTACACATTTTGGGAGGCATGAGGAAATAAATGCCTGTGTTCAACTGTTTCTGTCATTCTATCACAAGGGATATCTATGGTTGCATCGATGCATCACCATGGATCCTATTCTGATCAATCGGATCACTGGGCTAAGCATGCAGGGCCCTGACCTGCATGATTTTTACCCTAGAAAGATCGCAGATCGTGCTCTTGCTCAATGAATAAAAGACACATATGGTGATCTAGAGAAATGCACGTGAGGTTACAAGGTAGCCTCCATTGAGAATGCAATAGTATGCTTTGGTTTCTAGCTAATTGCAGGCAAGTTAGTCCGAAAAAATAGACCTACACAAGTGACCAGATTTGTAGTTGACCTCGCAGGGAAGTGCGCGGAGGGACTACAAATGAATTGGGTGAAATACCTCATAAACCAGCTAGATCTTGACTGCAGACAAGCATAGGACCAAGGGTATGAGTTCCACTTTAGCTGGCTTCTCATACTCATAGCCTTCATCGTGTGGGAACTACCCAAGGGAGCCACGTTTCCAGAGATCGAACCCTTCAAACCTCTGGCCACGAAGTTCTATTCACTATGGTACTCTAGTGACATGAACAAACAGTGGTAGTCCAATGTCATCTTCCATGGGTACTACATTCAGTTGAGGAATTCCATTCAGTCTACACCACACATTACACCCAACACTCTTCATAGGTTTCGACCTTTGATGAAATTCAGCACAGATCATCACTTCACTTACATCACGGCGCATGCAGACGAGCACAAACAACAACTCTAGTCATATTACAAGCTGAAAGAAGATGACCTCGAGGAGATTACCAAGGAATGGTTGGAAGACCTCCTTGTTGCAATATATCCCACAGAGATGTCCGATGTAGATATCCCTGAAGCTATGCTAGATACACCAGGACCGCGCAAGACTAAGAAGGATGTGGAAGTTCAAGATATCCATAGCACATCCATGAAGACTGCTTCGCTATCACCTGTGAAGGGAGGTGATGAAGAAGAACTAGGGGACACAGAAGTTGAACAGAGTAAATGAGAGGTTAACCCGCCTAGGGATGAGGCATTTCCCTCCAAGAAAAGGAAAAATACCCCACAAAGGCCCTCATCCAGAAAGAAAACTAAGGCCACCCAGACCACGCTTAAGACTATGCTTACCCCGGATGACTTTGACTTCCTAATTTCTGCACTGAATGATGTTTCATTAGAGCTCGCGGAAAAGAAAGAAGCAAAGAAGGAGGAACTATTCCACCAGATCATGGGCGAATTCAAAGAAGCGCAACAGGCACTTCAGTCTAGCCAAGCAATTTCTACAGCACTGTTAACAATGGAAAAATCAGGATCAGGCGATGAACCCACATAGTTACGACAGATCACCGAGAAAGTCGAAGCTTTCCTTTGACGAGCTCAAGAAGACATAGAGAAAGCCACCCAGGCTTTGGTGAAAGCACAAAGTGCATAGGAAGAGAAATGGAGAAAGGAAGAACAGGAGCAACTTGACTTGCAAGAGAAATGGTAGGAGGAAAAAGCCCAGTTACAACAGAGCAAGGACCAGTTGCTAGTAGAGCAACTTGAAACAAAAGAAAGAGTTCACAAGGCACCGCACTCTGTGACAATCATAGAAGTGAATACGGAAGATCGTCTTCCATAGTAGGTGACCCAACTGGAAGAAGTAATCTGACAGCTTCAACAACGCATCATGGAACTAGAACTCTGCACCATGCCTAAGACACCCCAAAGGATAATATATTTAAGAGAGGCCACTGCTTGAAGCACAGTCGACCGATTAAAAACTTTGTCTTTGAAATGTAGGCAGCTAAGCACCAGAAGCACCCAAACCTATGAAACCCTCACAGAGAATCCATAATTGCAGATATTGGAGACCCAGCTCCATGAATAAAACCAACATGCAGATGTGCTACAAGCGCAGCCTAAGTCCATGACCCTAGTAGAAAGAATGAAGAGGTTCATAGAGAAATGCACATCCCAACAACAAGTACACACACTGCAAAGTAAATTACTGTACGTTTCTCAGTGACTGCAACCACTCCAAGAGAAGGCATGTCAACTATTCACCGAACTTGAAAGCCAGGGAGCTGAACTCAAATAGGGTGCCATAACTAGAGAACAACACCTAGAAGGACCTATCAATGACACAGTAATCTAGGAATTTACTGAACAAGAGGCTGTCACACTATAGTAGGTCGAAGCCGCTCCAGCCAAGCTCGAGGCATTCGAAGCAGAATTGGCCAGACCTGAGTGACTCAAGACGATTCATAAGTGAGTTTTGGGGGCCTGTTGGACCTTGACCAAGTTTTGAAGAGCACTTGGTCATACTTGACCACTTTTGGGGACTGGGACATCTTGCCAAAGATGGAGCGCAACACAAAGCGAAAATTAAGGAAGCAAGACCTATTTTTAGGTCCATTTTAGGGTTTTGGGTTGATGTAACGGGAAAGGGATGTTGGGTCGTGGGTCTGCCCACATTTAGGCCCATTTTGTAATCAATAAATAGATAGGCAATGTAATAAATGAGGGGAGGTTGTTGCTTAGTGCAAGGAAGAGGGATTTAGCAAGTTGCATAGACCTTCTGTCCTGTGTGAAGTAAGGGTCATTGAAGCTCCATGTTGTAACTGCTTGACCAAGATAATATAAAGAAGACTTTGTGGACGTAGCCCCAAGGTGGGGGTGAACCATGGTAGCTGTGTGTATAATGGTTTGTGCTTCGCTCTTATGTATTTATCTGTTTCTTGGCTAAGTGCTTGATGTGATTAAGTAGATCTAGTTGTGCTATGTGTTGTTGATGAATGAATGAACATTAGATCTGATATATGAGATTCTTAGTGCTTGATCAGTTGAATATAACATATATTTCTGTATATAAGTATTGAATCATTCTTAGTATAAGTATTCATTACGATGCTCTGTGACTTCTACAAAGTATATTAATTAATTTATGTTAAGGAATAACTGATGCTAAGTGCACTGTAAGAAGATAACCACAGATCTATGTCCCAGCTAAGGTTGCAGACACCTAAGTCCTACAACCACCCCTGCCTCTACCTCAGGTGAGACTTCATCTTCTTTGCAGGTGTTGCCGAAAGGGCCGGTATTTAGGGATTTGTTGGTGCGCTCTTGAGCGTTGAACCCTGGGTCTGCCCCTGTGCCAACAATCTCTACGCGAGAACCTCGACTTCCTCTTCCTCTCTCGGATATGCATTTATGTTCTATGTGCTACTCCTCTTCTGTGAATTTCAACTGCTACACACAACCTGCTTTTACCCGCATGAATAACTCTCAACAAAAGAAACCTCCTCTTCTTTGTTCTGTGTATATTTATAATGCCAAGTCCTCTTCCAGATCATACAACTAACTCTTTGTCCCCTCTAGTGATTATGCTGAGTCTGTTCTTCATCCATGGACATTATGATGAGATTGTTCATCATTAGTGGTTGTTTCTGAGATTCTTTGGATTCTCTGGCAGCTACATTCTTTGACACTTTTCCATCTGTCAATCATCTCTATGATGATTATTCATTCCACTACTAGTTACCTAGAGACTCTTCAGCTCCTCTGGCGATCATCCTGAGATTCTTCAAATTCTCTGGTAGATACAATCAATCATTTTCTGTAGTTACAATCAGTACGTCTCTAGCAGTTAGTAATATAACCTTCGTGCTATCATGATTTTTCCATCTTTTCCTTCCTGAGAAATCTACATAGTAGGCACTACATTTTCTGGCTAAGCCCCTTCCTTTCACATGACCATCGACGGTGACCATACGCTTAACCAATGGTCGTTTTGTGATTTCACACTTCAGGTGATCGACTGTGAGTCACCTCAATTTTCCCAAATTGCAAAACTCTGAAGTGGATCCTAGCAATGCTAGCTCCTTCCCTTATCTTTCGATGATGTGACCACTAGTTGTGACCACAACCCTATTCAAAAAGGAATTTCATGATTTTGACGATCTCCGTTGTGAATCCTAGCAATGTTCGAGATCCTCCCTTAACCTTCATCAATGTGACAACCAGTTGCGACCAGGGGCCAAGCAAGAGGGTGCTTCATGATTTTTCATATCGTGAACTCCTGCTATGATTTTCCTCAAAACTCCCAACTCGTGAAACTACAAAATACTTCATATCATATCAACGGTCGAGATCTCTCCCTCTGATTGACAACTATGATCAAAATCATGATTTCACATGTCAGGCATTTAGACGTGAGTCAAAATTGACTCTCTCGACATCCAATATTCTGAGACAATGCTTGACAGATAAAAAATCCTCATTCACTTTCGAAATTTGTAACTTCAACAATCTCAATCCTTTCTCCTTCACGTTTTCCCGGAGATGACAATCTATTGATGCATGTCCTCTTTAATCCAATGACTATCCTCCACTCTGGGAATTTGGCCTTCGGGACTTCGGTTCTTTGGGCAAGTACTCATCATAAAAATTCCAAAGAAAAACTCCCAGAGTGACATAAATCTTGTGTCACTCGATGACGTGTCACAAGCTGAGCAATTAACACGTGTCACTTGGATTTGTGATTTCCATGTACCTGAAATGATGAATCAACTTGACACTTGTCATTATCTGATTATTCCATGTGTCCTTGCTGACTTGGTCTACCACAGGTCCTTGCTGACGTGGTCTGTTGATGCAGATCTCCCTTATTTAATGGTCATTGTCTGATCTCTAGATCTGACAGCTAACAAAACTTCGCATTCGAGGATTTCAAATCTCAAACATTAAGGAGCATAACCTCCTCACATCTCTATATCCAGAGTGAATGTTGTTCGTTCAATCATGATCTTGGATCGATGACTCGATATTTATTTGAATCAATGTTTCTATCTTATCATGTCCTTCCACTCAAAATTTATCTGATGGTTGACGACACTTCGCATTCCAGATATTTAAAATATCAAAATTTCCTAAGTGTAAACTCCCCTCATCTTTATATCTGGAGTGAATGTTATTCTCTTGATCAGGATCTTTGATCGATGGCTTAATATTTTTGTGATGAAAATTTTCTATATTATCCTGTCCTTCCACTCAAAATTGATCTGACAACTGACATTTAATCCGGCTCTAAGGCTCTCTGGACTTCGGGGATTTTATATCTCAAACTGAAAAAATTTTGAAGTGGTTTTCTCTAGATTTGTGGATTGTGTGCCACCTATCAGTCTTGATGATGGATGGTCCTTGCTTACTTCGGGACTTTGACGGGCCCACTCCCCTACGCTCATCAAAGGCTTAACCTTTGTGAATTTATCTCTAGATCCAACGGTTGTTGGTCCTTCGTTCTCTGATCGATAGTTGAGGTATAATCTCCTCCTTTGTGTGCTCCTCCTGTCTAGACTCTGATCCAATGGCCACTATCGCTCCTCCTCCTGAGCTTACACTTCCTCCCAACTTGGAAGAATGTCTAAGTGTCAAAGCCCTTGACCTTTGATCCTTCTGTGAGTCCTAATGACTTGGACCTCATATCCTGAGCTTACGTGGTTCCTCTTTGTCCATCAATGACAAGAACACTCGTCCTATAAACATGGCAACAATCTCCCCCTTTGGCATTGATGGCAACCCTGAAGGGATGCATTTTTCTACTTAGATCTCCAACTGTAGCATCCAGACCACTCCTTTTCTCCCCCTTTGACATCAATGTCAAAGAAAACATGCTCCCCCTGAGTTGTTGTATTACTTTTCAACAACTCCCCCTGTCACTCTTCTCTCTCTTCTTTTGACTACTCTCTCCCTTTGGTAAGATATTAGCTCTTTCTGACAAGGTATTTCCTCTTGATATCTCCAAAGGATGTCATGTACATTAGAATGTTTCTATTGCGGATTCCGCTGTCCTAATGGAACACTGCACAATTGTAGCTCATATTAAACAACCCTTGGATCTTCCCGTTGATTATCATCGATCTCTATTAATGCAATTTCATTTTTCTTCCACGATACCTACAATCCAAGGCTTTTATGACCATATTCAATCACAAGGAAAAATGGCTGCAAACACTCTCATATTGGCTTTACCTTTTTACAAATGAAGAACCCATGTTAGACTTCTTAGGAGTATTGATTTCTTCCTTGTTGTATCCAAGACCGGATTTGTCATTTGGTGATCTTTGTCTATCCAATATCTCATCCAGGATCATGGAGTTGTTCAAGAATTTGATTTGGGTGTTTGATTTCTCAACCTTCTTTCTAATATTCACAACTTTTGCTTCCATATTATGACATGGTTCTTCTTCTACTCCTTCCATGGGATAAATGTTAACAAAAAATTCTTTTATTGTATTTAAATCTTCTTCTTTACTTGCCGGAGAGAATTCAATATCAATATTATTATATTTCCTTATGCTTTTATCCACCACTTGTCCCAATTTTACATTTTTCACCTTACAATCTCTAGACGTGAACACCTCTTCACAGCCTCTGTCACACATTTGACTTATACTGAGCAAATTATGTTTCAAATCATATTCAAGCAGATCATCCTGAGAATCTCCTTTGCCATTGCTCAAGCTCACCAGCCCTTTATGCTTGACTTTACCTGGTTCATCATTTTTAGAGATCACATTTCCTGTTTTTCTATTACTTATAGGCGGAACCTTATCCTTTTCTCCAGTCATGTGCTTTGAACATCCAATGTCTATATTCCAGGAGTCCTTTTGTTTTTTAGTTAAAAGTACTAGACCACATTTTACACTATCTTTCTTTTTCCATGTGCTGGCCTTTCTAGCTAAGAGTTTTATCCTTAGATCTTCTTTGTAATTCTTCATATGGGAGGTTGCAACTTTGTGTCCAAAGTTATGACAGTTATAACATTTAATCTCATTGTTCAATAGTTCAAATTGATTGTTGCAATGTTGTCTACTCATAGATTGTTCATTATTTCTTGACCTCCTCAGTTGCATGTCTCTAAACTCGATTTGACAATTTGCAATCTGTGGTTGTTTGTTACTTGGCTGCATGGATGATTTTAGGGGCTAAATTTCCCTCATGGGCTAATTTTCCATGGTTTTTC
>JASDQU010305610.1:66698-103925 GCA_032191745.1 Picea mariana | reverse complement strand
CAATATATATGCAGCCTGCGTACTGTCTTCAAAAGAGTGATTTTGAGAAACTGACAAGTGTAACTTTCTTCATGAAAATGATCTTAAAGAAGAGCTAGATCTTCTATCACCATGTCATTATCATGTCATCATCTGGATAACCAAAAATGTGGATAACAGCGAGGTGTCCACATTTGTATGGAATGGAATTGGTAAATAATGTGTTAGTGTCCTTTCTTCAATAACTTCTTCATAGATGAGAGCTAATAATTTCAAGAGAACTATATTGAAACCCCTTGAGTGTATGTTTCTACCTTTTTTTAATGAATCTCCTATATAAATCCTTGAAATCCGTGGTGACTGGTCCCAAAGTGCGTAACCATTCTTCACCAAAGACTATATCACAACCACCCATTTCAATAGAAAACATGTGACATAACAATGGTTTGGAAAAATACACCCATTGTTATGTCCATGCCATAACAATGGGTGTCTTATGCCACTCTCCTATGAATTAAATTGTGGGTGTTTCCGCTATCAATCAACACAATCTCATTGTATTTCTTGATGTATCCAATCAACTTTAGAGTTTGCAAAGTGGAAAAACTAGATAAAACATGGAGAGAAATTTGAGGTTCTTCACAAGGAGTTGGTAAGGTTGTTAGGTCTTAAGTAGGAGGGGTTGTGTCTTTGAGTGTCTGTTCAGGAGTGTCTTCAAGTGGGATGTCTTCTAAGTGGTATTGAGTGGTACATCCATTTGAAATAATTTATGTTCTTTACATTTGTTCCCTTTGAATAACCACTCATCACAATTATAGTAAATTCGAAGGCATTGGAATGATACGGATTTTATGAGCAAAATGAAATGAATATAGATCTATATTATTAACTCAAATATTCAATGAAAAATAACAAAGATACAATAAAACTTGGCTTCTATTAANAAATGTAAAATGAAAACTGAAACAAGCTTGCTAGAATAACGGTGGCTTATCTCTGAGAAGCGATGCGATGATTGCGCTCATTTGCAAGAAGATGAGTACAATGAGGCTCCAAAATCATTTTTACATCAAACATGAATTAAAAAAACCTAGACATCCAAAAACCTAACCCTAGGATATGAAGCGCCAAAAGTCATGTGGGCCCTGTTGGGGTAAGTTGGTACATCAACTTCCTGGGGTTGTAACTTTTGCATACGATCTCTGTTTGGGGTGTTTGATACCTTGTCAGAAAGGTCTATCCAAGAAGTGGAACTTCCCTCAAGAGCCAAGGAATTCCGAAGGAAAACCCTAACCCCCCAAAAGTCCAAAAAAATGTCATTTAGGGCCTCACAACAACCCCATAAGTTTGGGACTCGAAAATCTAGAAAAAAACTACCAAGATGAAAAATGTCACTGCCAAGATGAAATTTGTATGTGATCCAGCTAGAAGAGGTGGGTCGAAACCGATATCTACCTGGATAAATCCTCTCTCCTTAGGAAGAAATGGTCTCCATTGCGTTGAGTTCCCCCATCATACGAGGAAAATTATGTTGAATTTGTCCACGGGCGAGCTACTTGCCTTGGTGTAGGAGCTTCCCTGCTTTGACAACTCGATAAAGTTGGATATTTTGTTGGTGAGTACCCTTGACATGTGTTTCCATGATTTGATCAATGGATTCTTGTTCCATGCATTCAAGGTTTAGCTCGGTTGGTGTCAACTGTTATGTTATCTCTAAGGTGTCCAACAATGGTGGAAAATATGGCCGAAGGAGATCCACATTGAACATTGGGTGTGTTATCACTAGAAGTCACACTTAGACTGATGTAAGTGCAAGCCCAATACCCATCAAAATGTGAAAGATAAATGTTTATAAAAGGTGGCAAATGGACTGAAAAATCAATAAAGAATGTCAACAACAAATAACTCCATACAATATACACCAACAAATAAGGCCTTGAATAACTTCATATCAGGTTTTAAGAGATAAGGTAGGTAGGTCGAAGACTTGATAAGAAACATGTAATATGAATATCATCTACATCAAGTAGCAACAACACACATATGAAGAAAAACTCTCTGAGATAAGAACTTCTTAAAATCAAAGAGAAAAACTCTGATATACTTGTAAACAATATGACAATAAATCCTTCATTGCAACAAAGATATAATCAGCCAGATGAATCATTCATTCAGACTATAATCAGAATAAGATAGCAAAACGATGATAAGAAACAAGACTGATTTCCATTATCCAAAGTGTCTTAGGTATGATCCATACAATAAGAGAAACTTCTCTGCTACATAGACAATATCAAAATATGAGTCCTCTCTCAAACCATTCAAACTCCTCTTCAGTCTTACAATGCTCATTTCATATCCTAGACTATTATTGACAACTTTACAATTTGAATAAAAAATCCTTCATAGGATCCTTGTTCCTAAAGGTGGCATGGCTACATGTGTACAACATAAATAAATAGAATGATTCTTTTTAGGATGTTGTTGGAAACATTTGCAACATACTATTTATAGCTAATGATGTGTCAATTTGAGTGCATTCTCTTTAGGAAGGTGGCCTCCCATATCACAAATGACCTTCATAAAATTGGTGTGCATCCATCCTGACATCTGGTAGTTTCTATTTCTTCAAAAAAATCCAAAATACTGAGTTCGCAGCGTTGTGCTACAAACTGTCCTGAAACAACTAGTTCACAACGCCAGGCACTGCAAACTTTCCTTTAGTGGCTTATTTGATTTTACAAAGCCTTAAAAAACCCCATAACTTTATCAGATGTCCAAAAATGTAGTAGACTTCATTATCTCATTGATCTTGACTAAAGGAAATCACCCAAACTGATAATCATGGTTTACAAAACATAGCAATCACCCAAAATGTGTAAAATGCATGAAACATGAATTTGACCAAAATTGATGCTAGTTATGGAGGTTCAACATCTTCATTTTTAAACTCTGGAGCTTCTCCTGGTAGCAACCTTAGCCATCATGTCCAGGTTTCTCTTGGCCAATTCTTCTTTAAAGGACTGTAGTTCTACATTTAATTTTCTGATTTGATATTGATGAGATCTAATTTTCCTATAGAGATTTATGAGCTGCCTAAGGAGGGGCATGAATCTTTTGGCTAAAAATATTGTCTTATCAATGATCTCATGGTACATGCCCATCACTCCCTTAAGCTTCTTCCTAGAATCCAAGTCTTCTCTCTTCAATTTATCAGCTTTCAACCCTTGCTTCTTTGAGTTTCCTCTTGATCCTCTTAAAGGTGAGATTGCTTTCATCTTGAGGAGTAGTGATATCAACAATTTCAATGGGCTGCTCAAAAGAATTGAATTTACCTTTCCTCTTGGCTGAATTTTCTGCTACATCATCCTTAACAGGGACATTTTTCTTGGTTGATGCACTAGTAAAAGGCCTCCTAGGCTTAACCTAGACAAGCTTTCTTAATCTCAGGCTTGTTTTCTTGAAGGAACCTCCATAGGAGTGAGATCTGCCATGGGTGAAGCTTCCCTATGTGAAGGTTATGAAGGCCCTCCTACTTCTATTTCATTTGTGGATCTTTCATCTATATCAATCATAGTACCCCTTTTCTTATTGCTAACCTCTGAACACATAGTCCTCTCAACAAGAGTAGGACTTTGTATCTTGGACTGTGGAGCGGGGGAAACATTTAATTGAAACTGTGATGAAGTGAGGAATGTTTCCCAATCAGTGTTTTTCTTTCTCAACTCTTCCATAACTAACATATTAATAAGGCCATAGTGAAAGACACTAGTGTCTACTTGCTTAGACTTGGATTGAACTCTGTCATCCATCTTACCAATGCTTCTAAAGATATAAAAAGGGAGGTTCATTGCTTCTTTCCTATGAAGTGTAATAGAAGCCTGATGTGGTATTGGTAGACCATGTTAAATATCCCCTCATAGGTGAAATAACTCAGGATAACCTTCAACATCTTATCAAAACCTTCAAGCATGTGGCTTCTAGGTACCCCTTTGGACAAGTTGTCCCCCTGAAACTTTGGCTTAAGGAATTCCTTGGAGAAGGAAGCATTTAATGAAATTTCCTTGAATCACTTTTCTCAAGTGTTGGGTATCTTTGTTGCAATAGAGATGGAAAGTTCTGAAACCTCAAATTATAACATCCCCACTTTGGTTTTAGTCCCATTAAAATTTAATCCAAATTCTCTGGCCACCTTTGGATGCCCCCTCTGCATCTTCTGACCGAAATTAATGCAACCTACCCTCTGAAAGGATTCCCTTATCAAAGGTTCAGAGTCAAGGAGCTGCATATCATAGGGGTTTGTCCTTACAATCTCCCCTCCCTTGTGAGCCTTCTTGTTCTATTGAATCTCCATACTGCTGCTGAAAAATGTTTTTATGTAAGTTTTAATGACAACTAGATGTGTGAAAATAGGGAGTACAAGAAATTAGGGTTTTGATGACAGAACTGCTTTCAAAGGCTGACATTGTACAAAGATTTATGCACCTTATTCTATACACATGAGGTATAAGAGAAAAAAATCTTTCAACATGAACACTAAGGAATAACAACTGAGAGTTATAATAAAAGGGAGGTGAAATTGAATTCTCGTCTAAAACATGGTTTTTTATCAATACAAATATCAATTAACATCATGATAATGCGTGCAATATTTAAAACTAGTTCAATAGCTGATCAACCACATTTTTCAAGTTTAAGAGGGGTGTAGATTCACTCTTTAAAAGTTGAACTTTTTAAAAGATGTAGAAGACAGAGGTGTTGAGCACTCAACACACCCCAAAAAAGCCTATGTCAATTTTTTTACCTTTTTGGGTACCACTTGATCTTTGCACTGCCTGATTTGACTTCATTTTGAGAAATGTTTTGTCTTTGCTTATTATCATGACTCTCATCATCTATTCAATTTTTTTTGAACTTATGAAACCCCATGAATTAAAAGGCTTTAACACTTGAATAAAGAATCAACAACCAAAAAACTTCACCCGACACACTCAGATTTGACATCGAAAGGAATTCATAATGGAAAAAGAACCACTCAGGAAACCTCAGTCACCAAGCATTGATATCCATCAACATCGGAAAAAGGAAGTTTTGTTTCATGCCTATTCTTGCATAAAGATATCACCGATAGTGGATTCCCCTTCGACATCAGTAAAAGATGAGGGTGATAGACGTTAACAAATAAAGAAAAGATATCACTGATAGTCAATGCCCGAAGAAATTATCACAATTAGAGAAAGCCTAAAAGGATCACAAAAAACATTCTGACTACACTAAAATATATTCCTGATCGCCGATCCTCGATGCATTTTCGACATCAAGACTTTCTCGAGGAATCTAATCTGAAGAAAATCACTTAATTGGTTATCACCAATCACCGACCCTGGATAATTTTTATGCATCGACAAGATAAGGTTTGTTTTAGAACGGATAACTTAAAGAAAGTCCCAAATCTGATTAGTACACATGAATTAGGTCACCAGTCTTCAATGCCATGTGTCTTTTCCAGATCGGAGAACCATACGGTTTAGTCTTTCCTTGAGTCATTGTTGGTTCCCTAAGTCTGAGTCATACCCCCGAGTCAGCTTTGCCATGAAAACATTGTACTGTGAGATTGATCAACGTTGGATATTTTGTAGAAGGACATCAATGAAAACGTTCATAGCACATCCTCGATCCCTGATCCATCCACTGATAGAGTGACATGATGGGATGGTTTAGCATTAGATACGATCAGATTTTGAGCATTTAAGGGGATAATTAATACCAAATCCCGCATTAGTTTCTACCTCGTGCATCAATCAAAACAGTCGTTTAAAATCACCGATAGACTACATCACCCCCACGCCTTCATTGTCAACCCACTATGAATTTAAGTTGTAGAGATTCGATGACATATTTGTTTAAATTTCACTCATCACCCGAATTGAATGGCTGATGCGACATGTTAATTTATTCCCTGGTTTAAATTCTCTTGAGTCGTTGTAAATGAAATCAGTCTGCACACAAGGAAATTCAGAGCATCAAAAGAAGCAAGATGATTAATTCGAAGGCTGCTGAGATTCCGTGAGTATCAAAATAACTAGGTTTTAGTGAGATTCACAGGTATGTATCCAAGTATGTAAATTTCATGACTTGAAATTATATGTTTTCTATCAGGTTTTGTTCTTTACACAATCTTTGAAGATTTATTTTAGTTTTAGGAACAATGCCACCAAGAAATCCAACCACCAGACAATCATCGAGGGCACCGAAGTTGAAAGAACCAGAGGTAGGCGAAGGATCCTCTTCAAGGGCTGCAAAACAAATAGAATACACTCCAAGTCCAGAACCTGTCGTTAAGATAGCGATGCAAAAGGTTTTCATCTAGCCTCTGGCCTTTGGAGATATAGAGGCAAGAACAGGGTCCAATATGGCACTCCCACACTGGGGAGAACTCTTTAACAAGATCGGCTGGGAGGAATACCTGAAATATATACCACATAGTGATCTAGATGTTAGATCACTCGACGATGAAGTGTTCCCAAACATATGACGATCATACTTGCATATGGTGGCGAGTATAACCCCTGATTTTCCCTGTATTGAAGTCCGAAAGTGGCTCATCGACCACACAGACACACACAAATGTTTGATCAATGATGAAAATGGTGGGTGTGTTGGAGTGTTTCTACTAGTAGAGGTTCATAAATACTACAAGATTAGAGATTATGAGGAGTGGCTAAACACAAATTTTGTCGTGAAGTTCTAAGAGCACCATGAAACTAGCCAGGTGATGGCCTCATGGTGGAGGGAGGACAAGAAATACACCAATCAGAGCACTAGCTAGTACTCAACGACCAATTTGAGTGAACCATACATGTATTTGATGAATCTCATTTGTTGATTGTATGGAGAGAAGGACTGCTCTAGATTTTCAGAGGAGTGGATTCCCTTGGCCTACACAGTGGCGATCTATGGGAGCAGTTTTAACTCGAGAGCGATAATTTCTAAATAACTGAGCATCTACATACAATAGGCTCATAGGCCAAAGGAAGGAGAGATTCTAGCTTTCTACATGGCTTCATATTTTCTCGATGTCATGTGCACCAGAGACATTTTCACTGGCATGAATTTGAGCTGGCATGTTGCAGAGCTCTTGGTCCACGTCTATTTTAGTGTGCCATGGGAGAACAAGTATAAAAGGTCTTACTCCCTCATCTGTCATGAATTCATCAGAAAAAATTATTACATTCTTATGAAGAAGGAATGCCCGAGACTATCGGTTGTGGCCAAGAAAATGATTTCCAAGGTAGGACACTGGTACTTGGACGAGCGCGACACCTACATCAGGGTGTTCGGGGCCATCAGAGCACCACATATCTTACCAGATCATGTCCCAGACCAACTAGAAGTAGGAGAAATATGTTATCAAACCATCCTACAAGGCTACAATGCCACCCTGGTCAAGGACAAGAAGAGGGCGTTCATTCCCTATGGTTTCCATATAGGTTTCTACTTGGTTAAAGACACAACTCAAGCCAAACAAGAAGGGTTGAGCCAACTCAAGTTCAAGTTCCATATAGGTCGATTCTACAAGCATGATCCAAAGGGCCTAGTCTTGAAACACGCTTCACAAGTGTCATCCTATTGGTCGTACGCCCACGAAAAATTTGAATATGAAGTCTTCAAAGAAAATTCCCAGGTATGGGATGAGGTGATAACAAGGATGGACGACCCCAAAATGACCATGTTCAGGGCCATGAGCCTGGATGAACAAGAGACGACCATAGAGAAATCATCTCAAGAGGCCCTTAGAGCTAGGGAAGAAATCAGAGCCGCATAAGGAACAAAGGTTCTCCTGGTGGCTTTAGTGCAGGATAGAGGATTCCCTATGACATAGGATGCATGGGAAAGAAGATTTCTCATGATAGAATAAGAGAAACGAGTAATTGATCAGATGTAAGACAAACCAGACCTTATAATAATGATAGGGGCCCTTTCCGACAACCCAGATGAAAGATGGGTAGGTCTAAGTGGCCCTGAGCTAATACAAATTGATGAAATTGCCAGGTCAGATAACCCTGAAATTAAAACTCCGCAGGCCAGATCACCGGGAGGTGTTGCATTTATGCCAGAGATAGTAAGAACATCAGGGAGAGAAAGTGCACCTGATAACTCCTATGCAGATCATAGAGGAAAAGGAGCCTGAGAAGGAATCTTCCCCAGCTCTCGACACTCAAATTCAGAGCCCTTCACAGAATGAACAGGAGGTCAAAAGTGTCTTAGACATTGAACTGCTCGATGTACCAAAAAATCCAACGGATGAGCCAGGGTTGGGAGAACAAAAAGAAGAAACTCCACAGTAGGAAATCGACATCTCAACGACCGATTATCAAGTAAGTACCAAGGATACCTCCAATGCTTCAATGTCAACCAATACTCAACCTCCTGATGAGAAACAAATAGAATTCAAACCTTCAAAACACATGGAGGAGGTTCAAGAACAAAGTCTTGAACAAATATACACCATTGGGAGCCTAGGAAATATGCTCACCTAGGGAGATCAACAAATCCCCGAACCTATGGATGAATTTGCTAACATACATGCTATCTCCTATGATCGGAAAAGGAAAGCTATCATGAAGAGAACCACCAAGAAGAGGAGGATCACCCTAGATCGCTCCATCCTCATCACCACAGAGGAAACATTGATGAACACAGAGCATGCCAAGACATCTATACTTATCGACGTAGGGATGGAAATCACAGATGCCACCCTGGACAGAGAGAAAAGGGATGAATAGGATCTGACCGTTGCGTTGAAGGAATTGGAACATCTACGCCACTTGGGGAAATATTACCAGGACACCACACATGTTGTGGTGTTCCTGAGAACAAAATTCCAGGAGGCCTACAATATATTTACAGATGAACGACACCTATTCATTGCAAGGATAGTCGAGCTTCAAGAAGACACCCTCATGGCGCTGGCGACGTGCAAGGATATGGAAAGGTGGTACAAGAAATCACACCAAGCCGTGGAAAGGATTGACTATATCACTGTGGTTCAACAGGGCTGAGATGCCGAAGAGCATGACATCCAAGTGCTAAGGGAAAGCAACATCGACTGCATAAGGAAATCATTCAAATATTGGGTAAAAATGGCTTAGGAACCTTATCAAGAAATCGAAGAGAAATGGGCCGAGAGCGAGAAGAGCTGGACCAAGATCAACCGAGCAATGAGAGACATCAGCCTCCTCGAATTTGGCACACCCGATGACTTTGTCAAATTGCACGGCATAGTCAAATCACATGTTGAACAAGACTCATCATGGGATGTGGAGATAGAAAAGGTGGCAGACTTGGTGCCATGACAGGTGCAACAGTTCATGGAGCACCCAATCAAAGCTCGATCCATGTTGCAATAGTTAAGTGCCAGAATAGTCGAGTATTGGGCACAGACAGTAGAGATAAGAGAGATTCTTTTGGCCCCAATGGAACAACATAGATTCCCATATGCTAACACATGCGAGGATCTCTTCATCAAGTGGTCAGAGTACGAGAAGAGTCATCCACTCAAGTGAGATCATTTGATGACTCTTTGAATACTTATAGAAGAAAGCACCATGTGGCAAGTTTTGTTCTACTTAGCTACACTTTGATAGTTATTTTTAGTTAATATTATGTTATAAATAGGAGGATTGACCTATTAGAAAAAGGTCGATGGTGGTTGTAAAGACCCTCATTTTGGATTTGTAAAGAACTATTTCGGAGCTACCTTAATTGAGAAGTCTTGTTTACGACCAGAGACAAGTTTGTGTTTTTCATGAAAAGTGTGTATGATTGGATGTGAAGAAAAATTATTGCTGATTCATCTCATGAATGGATGTTGTAATGAGTAAGAGCTTCTAAATCTGTTGATAAGTTATCTGATTCAATGTTTTTATAGTTATTTTTTTTAATGATGAAAAGTAAATCGTTGTGTTAATATGTGATTGATGATTAGAGTTAACAAAACTATTTTTCTTGCCATTTTTTATTGCATGTATGTTTTCTTCTGATAAATTGTATCTCAGTCAATAATTGGAACACGAACATGTTAATTTATTAGTACTAGGCCTGTGGTAGAGAATCATTATCTGCATGCTAGAGTGAAAGGGTTATCCCAAGATCATCCTTCTCTAGTAGTTAAGTTTTCCCACCTAGTTACCCATTTGGTTTATACCAACTTTTATCTTGTATCGGTCCGACCTATAAGAGAAAATAAAAAAAGAGAATGTCTGAATGGAAGGATAATCCTTCACTAGAAAACATAAAGCCCATCGATTATTTGGACGGATCACAAGATCTGGAGAACCATTCCACGTCTAATTGGGCCTCAGTGGTGGGTTTGGTTCCTTTTGTTGATTTAAAGGGATTTAAGACCCATCAATAGAAATGGCACTAGAAGGAGGGTATGAAGAATGAATGGATGATGATATTTTTTACGAAATCTTTCACACAACCTGTAGATTCAAAACAACCCACATGGATGGCTAGTCATTCCCAAGACAACCTACACACATTGAGTAGTCCTGAAATGAGTAAATCACCCCAGAATGAGGAAGAACATATGTTCCCTGATATACCTTATGATCTTCCTCATGAGGAATTGAACCAATTCAGAAGAATCACCATAGTTTACACCTGACAGATCGATGTATTTCTCTTAGCCCTATTACTTCCTCGAAGAAAACAAATAAGAAGATCAATGTTCGAATCCCTTGACCAAGTTTTTGTGCACATAGTAGAAGACCTGAAAGATTTCTCCCTTATTGAAATCGAGCATCCTGTTAACCTAATCCATGAAACACCAACTGACAACTTCTCCGAGCCCAACAATTTTTCAGAAGAGGAAGGGTTTAACTCAGAACGCCCAGTTTCGGGATATGAAGACATAGAATGTAAGAATGACCATAATGAAGAAAGGGGAAACCCACCTCAAAATAATCAACCTTGGTTGGCCAGAGATTCTTTGGCCATCCCTGGATGAGTACATAAACTTCCCCAAAATCCATAGAATTTACTTCCTAAATTAGACCCTGAAACCTCAGGACTTCCTGAGGACCATATCAAACAATTCATACTAGCTATCAGACTGATGAATCTCCAACATGAATATGTAGTATGCAGGATTTTCCCCTATACTTTTGAGAACTCAGCCTCCACGTGGTATTTTAACTTGCATGTAGGATCTATAACTAGTTGGACAAAGTTTCAAAAGGATGTTTTGGATAAATTTGTAGAAGAAACCACTACAGGTGCTTTGATGGCTGAGTTGTTCGCTGCCACCATGAGTTCAAAGGAGAAGGTTAAAGACTTCAATCAAAGATTCACCACTATATTGAAAAATTCCAACCTGAAGCTAAACCCACTCAGGAGTTGCAAATCAAAGTATATGTTAATTCCCTCCGAGCTTCTATTTCAATGTTTGTGAAAAGGGCTGCCAAACCAACTTTAGCTGAGAATTTTAAATAATACAAAATGATAGAGTTCCAAATGAAAGGATGAAAAGAAGGCCAGGTCTCATTAGTTAAGAAAGAAGTTAAACCTCCTCACAGGAGGGGACTACTATTGAATAGACCCCTAGGGAAACATACATAAAAAGGTCCAGTAAAGGGAAGCAGAGACATAGAATACCTACAACGCATGGTCAAGAAGTTGTCAAACAAGATCATAGACATGAAAAGAAGTGTAGGGGAAGGAAACATAGTCTAGAGGCCCTATAAACCTTTCTTTAAAAGGAATCCACTCTTCAAAGCAATTAAACCTCCCCCAACCAACTTAAACATTGATCTAGGAAATGTAGCTTCCGATTCTTTCTGTACTTATCACCAAGAGAAACACTCTGAAAGAGACTTCCCACAATGGGTGCATGCCATGAATTTGATTTCCAACCGGTTTCTAGATGAAATTTCACTAACTGAACAATTAAGCAGCTCAATTATGAACACTGTTGATCAGGAAGAAGTTGATACACTAGAAGAAACAACCATGCTAGTATGGGACCCTGAACTACCAATGCCTTCTGATGACCTATTTGAGGTTCAAGAACCACCTACAAAGGTCTTGGTTGTGAAAACATGAAGTAGGGGTCAACCTGTCTCAAACGATCTTACCACTAACCAAAATTCGGGAGGAAAACTAGCTCCCGATCACCCGAAAGCACCTTTTGTTCCCCAAAGAAACCCTATAAACATTCATACATGAGAATTGCCCAAGCTAGACTACAACATAGTAGAAGACTTGAAAAAGTTGAAAGAAAATATATCGGTCTTGGACATATGTAGAATCCCTCAACAAAAGGATTTTTTGTTACAAGCGTTGAAATCAATATAAAATCTTACAACAAGCATTGAATAAGAAGGAAATCTAACTCCTACGGATCTAAGAAATAAACCAACTGTGAACACCTACTCTAAAGATAAGAAGGGAAAACCTTTTGTCCCACTGTTCCTTTTGATGTTTGAATTCTTCAACATAAACCTCCATAATTGTTTCGTTGACTCGGGAGCATCCTCCAATGTTACACCATTTTCTATTTGCAAAAAATTAAACACAATCCCTCTCAAAAGTGATAAACATGTTATACAATTAGACATGACCCAGGTGAAGGTTATGGGAGAGCTCAAAGATTTAATGATTAGAATAGAGACACACCCTAAATTTTTGCAAGTAATTCACATCATTGTAGTAGATATCCCAGAAGCTATGGATTGTTATTAAGTCGAGATTGGTCTTAGAAGTTAAAAATATACTTTAGTATAGACTAGGCTCACCTTTGGCTCCCATTAAAGGGATAAAAGAATATGATTAGGATCGATAGGGAAAGATATCTAAAACATACTGTCATTGACTTAGAAATCCTAAATGAACCCTCATCGAA
The DNA here is from genome assembly GCA_032191745.1 of Picea mariana. Classification (NCBI taxonomy): domain Eukaryota; kingdom Viridiplantae; phylum Streptophyta; class Pinopsida; order Pinales; family Pinaceae; genus Picea; species Picea mariana. The sequence goes on along the minus strand of JASDQU010305610.1, from coordinate 91,039 downwards.
ATATTTCTCCGTGCTAGGCAATTATTCCTGTGACTTCAATTTCTAGAATTTCTCCCCCCTCTCATCTAATGGCCCTCTTACTAAAATCTCCAAAATATTTTTTCAAGAAAAATTGCCGACAACGATAGAGGAAACTCTATTTTTTCAAGGACTTGCGTTAGAAACCACAGAACAACCAGGAGGAGAGAAGGAAAGTTACAAGAAGGGTCAGTGGCAGGGTGCATCCTCATTGATCCGAAAGGTAAATGACATTTCCTGTCCTATAGACTAGAGTTCAAATGCACAAGGGCTAAAGAAATCCATAGACTTAAGCGTTAAAGAATTGGAGGTTTTTAGATATTCTGAAATCATTGTTAGACAAGTAAGGAACACTATACATTGCAACTCTCCACACTTGAAGAATTACCAATAGGAAGTGCACATGCTAANGAACAAAGAACATTCTTGCTGATTCTCTGGCCACCGCTGCCTCAAGGCTATGACCTCTAGAGGAATATGAAGCCTCCCGATTCACTGTGGAGTTGCTCTACAAACCGTCGGTGCCCAACAATATCTCTAATTGGAATGCCTTTCAAGGATATGAACATATCATAAACTTTTTGACCAATCAGGATAATTTAAATACTTGTCTATTGACGATGAATTATTCCAGGAACAATCAACAAAAACCAATCTTCAGACAGATCAACCGACTGACAAACCAAGGTCTCGCACGATATCGAAAGGGGTAGCTAATTTATAAAACATTTTTGACTTAAGAGAAAGATTCAAAGGGCCAACCAACACAAAGACAGGGAGTTCCTATCCCATGCATGAAACTATAAATCTAGGAACCACAGAAAACCCAAAGAATATAAATCTCGGCAAGATAGCATCTAAAGAAGAAAGTAAGGCCAATCTCAAACTTTTTAGACAATATCAAGATATGTTTGCTTGGTCCTACCGAGATCTGAAAACTTATGATACCCATATCATTCAACATACTATCCCTTTAAAACCTGAAGTGAAACCCTTCAACCAGAAGCTCCATAAGTACCACTGATGCAGACCCCCTACCTCAGTAGGGTTCTATGACCTCTGGGTCTCTGGATCGTTCCTCTTCTGAGCCAAAATAGCTCTTCTGGTTCCTATTGGAACCCCTTGAACAAATCCACAGGTCCCTTTGTCCTATATCTTTCGAATCCATGGTTCCCGAAATGCTAAGGTCTTTTTGGGATTTCGCGATCCGGGAGTCCACGACTCTCGACCCTGAAATTACTTGTCGCGCCAATCCCCGAATTCCCAGAATGGAAACCTTTTCGGGATTTTGCGTACCAGGAGTTTGAAACTCTCAATCCCAAATCACTTGTCTCCTCTACTTCCCAAACTCCGAAATGCCAAAAAGCCGAAATGGGATTCTGATATGGGAATTCATACACGAGATCCAACGGCTCTCAATGAGTTGGATCAAACGACCTAGATTCTTTTGGAGTTTCATGAACCATAAATTCACAATGCAGTGATTCCAAAATCACTCGCCACTCCAAACCCTGAACTCTGAGCTTCCGAAATGTCTCAACGACGGTTAACCCCTGACCAAACCTCGGTCTATGTGGCTGCTTCCTCCGGGACCACACCCTGCTCCAAGAACATGTCATGTTTCGCGAGTTCAGGGGTTTCAATGCAAAGTGCCCCAGCTCCTTGTCCTTGGGATTACCAAAATGCCGAACCCTCAAATGCCGAAGTGCCAAAATGCTAAAAGACACTCAACCTTAACCTTCTCACAGATCTTTGAGATCCGACGGTCCACGGGATTTTGCGAGTTCTCCATAGAGAATTATGACCGTCTGCCTTTGCTTCTCAAGGACTTCTAGCCAACAACTTAGAACCCTCCTTCTGCTATCTGGATGTAACTTCGACGGTCCAGATCCAACCTTCTGTCACTGATCTAATGGAAGATGTGCTCTACCTTGAGCATGCCCTTCTTCCTTTCCCTTGGAAGATTTCTTGCCCCAAAAGGCCTCGGCCTTTGTCTCTTCTGCAAAGCCTATAACCTGGGCTCTTGCCTGTATTATAAGAGGCATTCCTCCTCCTGAGCTTTATTTCTTTGAACCTCAAGGTTTCTTGATCTTTGCACTCCTTGCAGGGTCCATGCACACAACTGTGCTATCCATCCTGAGCTTCTTCAAACTCTGAACCCTCCAAAGGGTTTTCTTTGCCTCTACAACTCCTTCTAGAGTCCTTGCACACAACTATGCTATCTCTTCTGAGCTGAACTATGGCTTCAGACCTCAAAGTGTCTCTGTCCCTTTCTCTCCTTGAAGGAATATAAGTGCCCTCTGGCAGCTTCCTGCTCAAGCACACTTTGCTGAGCCTGCAGGGTGTTCAGTAACCCTGTAAGTGTCTTTTTGTGACACTTCTTTTATCTCATAACTCGAAAGAGATTTCTTCTCAGTGCACTCCTTGCACTCCCTCCATGCCCTCTTGGTAGAACTTCTACAGAATCTTTAGAAACTCTGTCTTCTCACTGAACTCAAAATAGAGTTTCTTCTGTGCAACTTGTGCATCCACTCAATGCCCTCTTAGCAGAGTCTCACAGAATTCTTAGAAATTCTGTCTTCCCTCTCGAAACTTCTTCTCTCTGAACTCATAATAGAGTTCTTCTGTGCACTCTATACACTTTCTCAATGCCCTCCTGACAGAGCTTCCACAGAACCTTTAGTGATTCTGTTTTCTCTGTGCCTTCCTCTGCACAGTCTTACCTCCAAGGTGTTCAACAACCTTGAGGCCTCCTCCTTAAGTCAATGACTTCCTCTGGTGTGCCCTCCTGGCACGTCTTTGTCTAAATTATACAGAATTTAGAAGTGCACTCTATGCACTGGCTTATAGAACCCACAGTGTTTTGTCATGCAACCTCTTGCATGAAAACCCAAAGAACCCAAACCTGAAAATCAAAGAACTCAACAGACAGGAAAATATGTCTATCCCTGCAAATGCACCTCTAACATACATCTACAGTATATCATAAACACATAGAGAAATTCATTCATGAACTCACAAACACATGAACAACAACATGCAGGAAAAACTGCTTTGTTTGTATTAATTACGAAATGCCTCTTTACGATGAGAGTTCAGACTGCAACAGAGTCATGACTTCCTCTCTTCTCCCTATTCTCTCTATTCCTCTCTATCTTCCTTCAACCTTCTCTCTTCTCAACCAAAAAGAAAAGATCTTTTTACAAAGAGGGTCTCCTCGAGCTCTTCTCTCCATCCTCACCAACTCTCATTAATTACATTCAATTATATTGAATGGCTGTCTAGTATGAATCGGATCTAGATCTTAGCCTTACAACCATTTAAGGAAACCCTTATCTACAACCTTACAACCATTTAATACAATGTTCAAAATTTTAAATTTGAAAGTGAGAGGGTTGTGCCTCTCCTCCCCATTGAACTGTGCACTTTGATGTGCTGGCTGGCTAGCGCTTGATGACGTGTAGTGATGCTCCTGCATCATACTCCTCAGCTGAAAAAATCATGAGCTCCTACTCATGAGCTTCCCAACACCACTGTTGAAATCCACCTGGATCCTAAATAGTTCTTTGGAGATATCCATCTGTTCCATCTCTTTGTTGTTGCTGTTGCTGCTGCCCTGCTACTATGGTAGGTTCTCCTCTACTCAGCTTCCCTTTGTTGACCACTTCTGTTGATCTGATCATCAACCTTTTGATCTCCTCAGTCTCCTTGTCCAGCTATTCCCATGGCTAGCTCTCCTTTTGCAACGTGCTCCTCTGCACTTCTTCTCTGCCAATGGGTAGATCAACTAGATCTCCCATGCCATCTTCTTCCTATGTGGCCTCAACTTGCCACCCTACTGTAAAATTCAGCTCTGCAGTCTTTTCACTGAGTTGTTGCCCAACTTCCTCTTCTGACAACTTAACTTCTACCATTTCTCCTTGTGCTGGTTGAATTCCAGCTTCCTCCAGCTTCTCCTTAGACTAAAATTCTCCTCCATCTGATGATGCATGCCTCAACATTACATTCATCACCATCTGTTCAGTGCCCTAGCTGAAATTTCTGAGTGATTCCTTGGAATGCTCCCCTGCTAACATCTGCATGACTGTCTACTCATGGCAGTCATCTACCGGTTCTAGATTGTTCAACCAATCCTCCAACATTTATATATCCTTCTCCCATGGAGTGAGAATCTTAATTGTGTTCTCCTCTTCTTCTCCTTGGCAGATTTTGACATTTGCTCCATCTCTTTGATAGTCACAACTAGCTGTCCTTCCACTGTTGCTGCATTGGCAACGCACACGCTAGCCTCAACTAGGCTATATGGCAGGAATACCTTTATCCCTCCAATCATCAGGATGCTCTTATGATCTTCCTTCTCTATCAACTGTCCTTGCTGATATGAACTCACCTCTGAGCTCATATTCTCTCCCTTGCCCAGTTGGAAGTATGGGATTTCTTCTCTTCCTCTGCCCACCTGGCAGTCTATGGGATCAACTGATTCCATCTCAGTGCCCTCCTGAAAATTTGAATTTCCATGGATGTCCTCCTGACAGTCTATGAGATCCTCCAATGATCTCATTTCATTTCCCACCTGGAAATTGGAAGATTCATCTCTGCCCTCCTGGCAGTCTTTGAGATCGTCCCGTGATATCAATTCATCCTCAACGTCAGTGAGATTTATCCTAGTCTCTGGTTCATAAGCATGAATCATCTCCTCTTTATCTCTGAGGCTTTCCACATACCTCAACCACCTCCTCACAGCCTTTGCTGTCCTCTAGCCAACAATTCTTTGATTGGCCACTTCGCCTTAGTTTTCATGGGCTATTCATACACCCAATGTGTCTTTGCATCCTGCTGTATCCGTAATGCAAGATCTTCCATCCTCGCCCTTATCTCAATGAGTTCCAGATCCATCTCTAGATTTTTCTTCTGCTTGCAGTCTTCCCTGTGACCATGCCCATGGCCTTTAGTAGCCATCTTCTTGTCTTGTACCTACCCTCTTGGAAAGTCTGTTGCTGTCACTCTACAACTGAGAGCACTTCCAACATCTCCTATAGTCCTCCTGACTGTCTATTGACTGCTGCACACCTTGCAACAATCACCACAGAGCTTCAACACTTCGTCTTCCTTTTCCTCGCCCTACAGAAATCAATTCTGTGCAGGCTCTGATACCACTTGATGCGTATCAGAGTATTGTTTTCTTTATTTACTCTGCCTCCCACTGCCTGCAGTATATAGATAGAAAGTAGCTCTAATACCACTTGATGTAGACCCCCTACCTCAACACGGTTTTTCAACCTCCTGATCTCTAGATCGTTCCTCTTCTGAGCCAAAATAGCTCTTTGGGTTCCTGTTGGAACCACTTGAACAAATCCACAGGTCCCTTTGTCCTTTATCTTTTGAATCCCTGGTTCCCAAAATGCTCAGGTCTTTTCGAGATTTCATGATCTAGGAGTCCATGACTCTCGACCCCGAAATCACTTGTCGTGCCAATCCCTGAATTCCCAGAATGGAAACCTTTTCAGGATTTCGTGTACTGGGAGTTTGAAACTCTTGATCCCAAATCACTTGTCTCCTCTACTTCCCGTACTCTGAAATGATGAAATGGGATTCTGATATGGGAATTCACACATGAGATCCAACAACTCTTGATGAGTTGGATCAAACGGCCTAGATTCTTTCAGAGTTTCGTGAACTGGAAATTCACGATGGAGTGATTCCGAAATTACTCAGCACTCCAAACCCTGAACTCCAAACTGTCGAAATGCCGAAATGGCTCAATGATGGTCAACCTCTGACCAAACCTCGGTCCATGTGGCTACTTCCTCTGAGACCACGCCTTACTCCAAGAACACGTCACGTTTCATGACTTCAGGGGTTTCAATGCAAAGTGCCCTAGCTCCTTGTCCTTGGGATTGCCGAAATGCCGAAGTGCCAAAATTCTAAAAGACACTCAGCCTTAACCTTCTCACAGATCTATGAGATCCGATGGTCCACGGGATTTTGCGAGTTCTCCACAGATAATTTTGACCGTCTGCCTCTGCTTCTCAAGGACTTCTGGCCAACAACTTGGCACCCTCCTTCTGCTATCTGGATGTAACTTCGACGTTCCAAATCCAACCTTCTATCACTGATCTAATGATAGTTGTGCTCTACCTTGAGCATGCCCTTATTCCTGTCCCTTGGAATATTTCTTTCCCCAAAAGGCCTCGGCCTTTGTCTCTGTTTTGAAGCCTATAACCTAGGCTCCCACCTGTATTCTAAGAGCTGTTCCTCCTCCCAAGATTTATTTCTTTGAACCTCAAAGGTTTCTCAACCTCTGCACTCCTTGCAGGGTCCATGCACACAACTGTGCTATCCGTCCTAAGATTCTTCAAACTATGAACCCTCCAAAGGGTTTTCTTGGCCTTTGAAACTTCTTGTAGGGTCCTTGCACACAACTGTGATATCTCTTCTAAGCTGAACTATGGCTTATGACCTCAAAGTGTCTTTGTCCCTTTCTCTCCTTGAAGGAATATAAGTGCCCTCTGGCAACTTTTTTCTCAAGAACACTTTGTTGAGCCTGCAAGGTTTTAAGTAAACCCGTGAGTGTCTTTCTATGACACTTCTCTTATCTTAGAACTCAAATAGAGTTCTTCTCGGTGCACTCCTTGCACTCCCTCCATTCCCTCTTGGCAGAACTTCTACAGAATCTTTAGTGACTCTGTCTTCTGACTGAACTTGAAATAGAGTTCCTTCTGTGCACCGTGTGCATCCACTCAATGCCCTCTTGGCACAGTCTCACATAATTCTTAGAAATTCTATCTTCCCTCTCGACACTTCTTCTCTCTGAACTCAAAATAGAGTTCTTCTGTGCACTCTATACACTTGCTGAATTCCCTCTTGGCAGATCTTCCATAGAACCTTCAGTGATTCTGTTTTCTCTGTGCCTTCCTCTGCACAGTCTTACCTCCAAGGTGTTCAACAACCTTGAGGCCTCCTCCTTGAGTCAATGACTTCCTCTAGTGTGCCCTCCTGGCACGTCTTTGTCTAAATTCTGTAGAATTCAGAAGTGCACTCTATGCACTGGCTTACAGAACCTGCAATGTTCTGTCATGCAACCTCTTGCATGAAAAACCAAAGAATCCAAACCTGAAAATCAAAGAACTCAATAGACAGGAAAATCTGTCTATCCCTGCAAATGCACCTCTAACATACATCTACAACATATCATAAACACATATAGACATTCATTCATGAACTCACAAACACATGAACAACAACATGCAGGAAAAATTCCTCTTTTTGTATTAATTACAAAATGACTCTTTACAATGAGAGTTTTGACTGCAACAGAGTCACGACTTCCTCTCTTCTCCCTATTCTTTCTTTTCCTCTCTATCTGCCTTTAGCCTTCTCTCTTCTTTAAAAAAAAGAAAAGATCTTTTTACAAAGAGGGGCTCCTCGAGATCTTCCCTCCATCCTCACCAACTCTCATTAATTACATTCAATTATATTGAATGGCTGTCTAGTCCAAATTGGATCTAGATCTCATCCTTACAACCATTTAAGGCAACCCTTATCTACAACCTTACAACCATTTAATACAATGTTCAAAATTTGAAATTTGAAAGTGAGAGGGCTACGCATCTCCTCCCCATTGAACTACTCGCTTTGATGTGCTGGCTGGCTAGCGTTTGATGATGTGGAGTGATGCTCCTACATCAACCACCCATCCCTGGAACCTCTCATGTGTCAGGAGTTAAAGAAACTACTAGATGCCAAGATTATTTTCCAAGTTAGACACTCCGCATGGGTAGAAAATTTGGTTCATGTGAGGAAAAATTCCAGGGAGATCCGCCTATACGTAGATTTCAGAAACATCAACAGAGCTTCAAAGAAGGACAACTACCTAGTACCACCCATAGAGAAACTTTTACAGACCATGTCAGGCTTTGATATTTTCTCCCTGTTGGACGGTTTCTCAGATTACAACCAGGTTTGAGTTTCAGAAGAAGACTTCTTGAAAACTACCTTCCGAACCAAGTGGGGAACCTTCTCTTATAAATGCATGCCCTTTGGGTTAATCAATGCAGGAGAGACCTTCCAAAGGGCCATGGACATAGCATTTTTGGGACTAATCAAAAAGTGTGTAGTAGTATATTTAGACGACGTGACTGTGTAATCAAAGAATAGAGAAGATCACATCCAACACTTAACCCAAATTTTTGAAAGGTGTAGGAAGTACAGTATCTCCTTAAACCCTAAGAAGACTAGATTTGGTGTCGAGGAAGGTAAATTGCTAGGTCATATTATATCTCAAGCAAGGATTCACATAGAACCATAAAGGATTAAGGCTATAGCTCAACTTCCATTACCTCACAACAAAAAGGCTATGCAATCATTCTTCGGGAAAATCAACTTTGTGAGGAAATTCATCCCCAATTTCACTGAAACTATAAAACCCTTACAAAAAATGATTCGTAAAGATGAGGAATTTAAGTGGGACGATGAATGAAAAATGGATTTCAACAACATTAATACTGCGATATCTTAAGCCCTAGTGTTGCGAAGTCCCTATTTCAACAAATATTTCTTCCTCTATACTTTCACCTCCAACCAATCGTTAGCTGCAGTATTAACTCATAAGGATGATGACAACAACGAGGATCCAATATCATTTATGAACACTAATATCCAAGGGGACAAACTTAATTACCTTGCTATATAAAAACAAGATTATGCGATATACAAGGCAGTAAAAAACTTCATATCTTACATCCTTAAAAACCATACCAAAGTCATCATGCCTCACCCTGCAGTTTGATACCTATTTACTCAATAGGAGATGGGGGAAAGAAGAGGAAACTGGATGACAGTAGTCCAATAATTTTATCTAGATATAAAACCTGTTAAATTGGTTAAGGGACAAGGGTTATCCAAATTGGCAGTTGAATCCTAGGACTAATTAAATGAAGACCCCAGATGGGAGAATGAATTGGCATTATGGTGTGGTGAAGCTTCATACGTCTCCTCAGGGCAAGAGTCTTGGTATGAGAAACTAACTTATCTCCTGCATCATGGGACTTTCCCAGAAAACCTAAACCCTAGGGAAAGGAGAGCCCTCGTGTTAAAATCCACACAATATCGCCTCATAAAATCGATGCTCTTCTGTGTTAATTATGATGGGGTACTTTTATGATGTCTCGAATGTGATGATGTAGACAAATTTTTGATGGATCTCCATGATGGCCCTGCAGATGGACATTTTGTAGGAAACACCACTGCTCATAAAATACTGAGAGCTGGCTATTATTGGCCTACTCTATTCAAGGATTCTAACACATATGATAGAAACTGTAAAACTTGTCAAGTAAGCGCAGGGAGGGAGAAGAGAGAAGTTTTCCCACTCCAACGGGTGGTCGTTTCTAGGCCATTCGAGAAATGGGGGTTAGATATCATAGGAGAAATTACATTGAGTTCTTCAAAACAACATAGATACATACTATCCGCCATAGATTATTTCATGAAATGGGCAGAGGCCATCCCTCTGACCCATGTAAACGAAAAGGTGGTGATCCAATTCATAGAACAACAACTGATCACAAGGTTTGGTGTACCTTTCATCCTTGTTTTTGATAATGAAGCTTACTTTTCTTCCACCTTATTAACATAGTTTTCTCTAGACAAAGGAATCATAATCAAATACTTTGAAAACTGTTATCCACAGGGGAACATAGTGGTAGAATCAACTAATAAGAACCTGGTGAGGATATTGAAGAAAACAGTTGTAGACAACTAGGGGAATTTGCATAGTTCACTTCATAATGATTTATGGGCCGATAGTGTTACACCCAAGGAAGCCATAGGGAATTCCCCATACTTTATGGTGTATAGACAAGAATCCATTCTCCCGAATGGGCTATATCTCCCATCTCTTCAACTTGCTTAGGATTCAAGAGGACAACCCTCATCAGTCATACAACAAATAATTGATACTCTCCTCATGCTGAAAGAAGAAAGGGAGAAAGAAAAATCAAAGTTCATAGCTCATCAACATATAGTGAAAAGGTGGTTTGATAAGCATAAGGCTAAAGAGAAGAATTTTGAAGTAGGAGACTTAGTCCTAAAATGGGATAGAGAAAATGAGTCAAAAGGAAAATATTATAAGTTTAAGATTCTATGGCTTAGACCTTTCCAGGTGGATGAGAAGATTGGGGTAGGCACGTATCAGTTGCAGAATCTGAGGGGGGAACCTGACGCCCTCTTGGTGAATGGACAAGCCCTAAAAAAATATTTCCATTAAAAAAAAAAAGATAAAAAAAATATTTTTTTTGTGTTTATGTTTTCACGAGGTTTGTTTTAGATAGGTCGATTGCGGAATGCATTTTTTGTTTTGTATTTTTCTATTGTACTTCTGCACTTTTAAATATTGTGTTTAGCAAGACAATGGTTGACCTTAATTCATGCAATATAAAGAACTCTGGTCCTTACTCATCATTCATATACAACACAAGAAGCACTAGGGGACCTGCAGTTGTTTAAAGGGGTTCTCTATCTAACCTGTGTAGATGAACAAACTTGGAAAAGTGATGAAGTGTCTGCTTGGTGGTTTGGTAAAACCTTAAGGGAAAGATGGTAAGCCAAAAATTAATAAATGTACCTCAGAGAGAGATCTAGAAAAATTTCACCTTAACCATCTCATTTTTGAAAATAACATATGTCCTCCTCTCCCAGTCACTCAGGGAATTCTACCGAAACAAAATCAACTATATAAAATGAGTGCACAATAGGAGAGGGTATGTAGATAACTCCACCTAGGCTATGGACACTCGCTGGAAGTGGAGAAAGGTCTATGATGTTGGGGTGACCCCGCTGGGGCTATGGATGCTCGCTGGAAGTGGAGCAACACTACAAAAAGTGAATAAAAGTAATTGAAAGGCCTAGTGCCAGCGAATGATTTACTAGAATCTTTTCAAAAGGGGCATGAATCAGGGTTGTGAATTTCAAGTGCAAGGATAAAAGAGGATCTGATAAAAAAAAAATTAAGTTCTTAACCAACTTTTGCATCATCTGAGCCTGAGGTAGGAACAAAGATTCTGCTTTCACCCAATAAATTTTCATTTGTTGAGCACTCAACACACCCTAAAAAATCCTATCTCAATTTTTTTACTTTTTTGGGTACCACTTGATCTTTGCACTGTCTGATTTGACTTCATTTTGAGAAATGTTTTATATTTGCTTATTATCATGACTCTCATCAGCTATTTAGGTTTTTTTGAACTTATGAAACCCCGTGACTTAAAGGGCCTTAACACATGAATAAAGAATCAACAACCAAAACACTTCACCCGACACACTTAGATTCAACATTAGAAGGAATTCAAAATGGAAAAAGAACCACTCAGGAAACCTTAGTCGTGGATCGTCGATCTCCATCAACATCAGCAAAAGGAAGTTTTGTTTTACACCAAGTCTTTCCTAAAGATATCTCTAATAGCCGATTCCCCTTCGACATCGGTAAAAGACGAGGGTGATATACGTTAACAAAGAAAGAAAATATATCGTCGATAGTCGATGCCAAATGTGCTTATCAAAATTAGAGAAAGCATAAAAGGATCACAACAAACATTCCGACCATGCTAAAAGATAGTCTCGATCATTGATCCCCGATGCATTTTAGACATCGAGACTTTCTCAAGGAAGCTAATTCGAAGAAAATCACTTGATTGGTTTATTGTCGATCGCCGAACCTAGATACCTTTTTTGCATCTGCAATATAAGGTTTGTTTTAGAATGAATAAATTAAGGAAATCCCTGACTCTGATTAATACACACGAATTAGGTCACCGGTCTTCAACGCCATGTGTCTTTACCAGATCTGAGAACAATACGGTCTAGTCTTTCCTTGAGTCCTTCTTGGGTCCCTAAGTCCGAGTCACACCTCCGAGTCAACATTGTGTGGTGAGATTGATCGGCGTCAGAGATTTTGTAGAAGGACATCAATGAAAACGTTCATAGCACATCCTCAAAACCCTGATCCATCCACTGAGAGAACGACACGATGGGACATTTTAGCATTAGATACAATCGAATTTTGAGTATTTAAGGGGATAATTAATACCAAATCCCACATTAGTTGCTACCTCATGTGCCAATCAAAACAACTATTTAAAATCACTGATAGACCACATCACCCTCGTACCTCCACCGTCAACCCACGATGAATTTAAGTTGTAGAGATTCGACGGTAGATTTGTTTAAATTTCACGCATCACTCGAATTGAATGGATGATGTGACACGGTAAGTTCTTCCCTAGTTTAAATTTTCTTGAGTCTTTGTAAACAAAATCATTCTGCACACAAGGAAATTTAGAGAATCTGAAGAAGCAAGATGAGTAATTGGAAGGCTGCAGATATCCCGTGAGTATCAAAATAACCAGGTTTTAGTGAGCTTCACAGGTATGTATCCAAGTATGTAAATTTTACATGGATGAAAATTATATGTTTTCTATCCAATTTTGTTCTTCACACAGTCTCTAAATTTTTATTTTAGTTGTAGGAACAATGCCACCAAGAAATCCAACCACCAGACGATCGCCAAGGGCACAGAAGCTGAAAGAACCAGAGGTAGGTGAAGGCTCCTCTCCCAAGGCCACAAAACAATTAGAATACACTCTGAGGCCATAAACTGTCATTAAGACAATGATGAAGAAGGTTTTCATCTAGCCTCTGACCTTTGGAGATATAAAGGCAAGCACAAGTTCCAAGATGGCACTCCCACATTGGGGAGAACTCTTTAACAAGATCAATTGGGAGGAATACCCAAAATATATACCACACAGTGATCCAAATGTTAGAGCACTCAACGATGAAGTGTTCCTGAACATAGGAAGGTCGTACCTACATGTGGCGGTGAGAAAATCCCCTGTTTTTCCCTATATTGAAGTCTTGAAGTGGTTGATCAACCACATAGACACACATAAATGTTTTATCAATGATGAAAATGGTGGGTGTGTCATATTGTTTCTATCGGTATAGGTTTAGAAATACTACAATATTAGAGATCACAAGGAGCGACTAAACACATATTTTTCTATGAAGTTCTACGAGCGCCACGACACTAGCTGGGTAATGGCATCATGGTGGAGGGAGGACAAGAAATACACCAACCAGAGCACTGGCTGATACTCAATGACCAATTTGAGGGAGCCATACATCTATTTGATGGCTCTCATTTGTCGATTGTATGGAGAGAAGGACTACTCTAGATTTTCAAAGGCATGTATGCCCTTGGCTTACACAATGTCGATCTCTGGGAGCAATTTCAATTGGGGAGTGATCATTTCTAAACAAATGAGCATTTTCATACAATAGGCTAAGATGCCGAAGGAAGGAGAGACGTCAACTTTCTACATGGCTTCATATTTGCTTGACGTCATGTGCGCTAGAAACATTTTTTCCAGCATGAATCTAAGCTGGCATGTCGCAAAGATCCTAGTCCACATCTATTTCAGCGTGCTATGCGAGAAAATGTTTAAAAGGTCTTACTCCCTCATCTACGATGAATTCATTGCACAAATTTATTTCATTATTTTTAAGAAGGAATGCCTGAGACTTTCGGCTGCGACCAAGAAAATGATTTCCAAGGTAGGCCACTGGTACTTGGACGAGTGTGACACCTACATTAGGGTGTTTGGGGCCATCGAAGCACCACATATCTTACTAGTACATGTCCTGGACCGACTAGTAGTAGGATAAATATGCTATCAAACCATCATGCAAGGCTACAATTCCACCTTGGTCGAGGACAAGAAGCGGGTGTTCATTCTATATTGTTTCCATATAGGTTTCTACTTGGTTAAAGAAACAGATCAAGCCAAACAAGAAGGGATGAGCCAGCTTGAGTTCAGGTTCCAAACAGATCAATTCCGCAAGAATGATCCAAAGGGTCTGGTCTTGCAACATGCTTCACAAGTGTCGTCCTTTTGGCCATATGACCATAACAAATTTGAAGATGAAGTGTTCACAAAAAATGCCTAGGACTGGAATGAGGTGATAGCAAGGATGGTTGACCCCAAAATGACCAGGTTTAGGGCCATGAAATTGGATGAACAGGTGATGACCATAGATAAATCAACTCAAGAGGCCCTCAGAGCCAGGGAAGAAATCAGAGCCGCAAAAGAAACAGAGGTTCCCCTAGTGGCTCCGGTGCAGGATAAAGGATTCCCTATGACAGAAGATGCATGAAAAAGGGGATTGATCATGATAGAACATGCACAATGAGTATTTGATAAACTGCAAGATGACCCAGACCTCATAAGAATGATAGGGGGCCTTGTCGACAACCCAGATGAAAGTTGGGTAGGTCCAAGCGACTCTAAGGTATTACAAATTGATGAAATCATTGGGTTAGATAACCCTGAAGTTACAACGCCACAGGTTGGATCATCAGGAGGTGTTTCAACTCAACTTAAGATAGTAATAACATCAGGGAGAGTAAATGCACCAAACCCCCTCCGCGAATTGATAAACATCTATGATGATGAAGAAATTCTAGAGGTATCCTCAGTGACTCTTGTGCAGATCATAGAGGAAAAGGAGCCTGAGAAGGCATCTTCCCCAGCTCCCGACACTCAAATTTGGAGCCCTTCACAAAATGACCAAGAGGTCGAAAGTGTCTTAGAAACTAAACTTCTCGATGTACCAAAAACTCAAAAGGATAGTTTAACAGACGAGCTAGGGTCAGGAAAACAAAAAGAAGAAGCTCCACAATAGGAAATTGACATCTCAACAACCGACTATCAATTAAGTACCAAGCCTACTCCCGATGCTTCAATTTCAATCGGTACTCAACCTCCCAATGAACAACAAGTAGAAGCCGCACCTTTGGAACACATGGAGGAGATTCAAGAACCCAGTATTGAACAAATATACACCATCACGAGCATGGAAAATATTCTCACCTGGGGAGATCAACAAATCCCTGAACCCATGGATGAAGTTGCTGACATACATGCTATCTCCTATGACCGGAAAAGGAAAGATATCATGAAGAGAACCACCAAGAAGAGGAGGATCACCCTAGGTCACTCCATCCTCATATCCATGGAGGAAAATTTGATGAACACAGAGCATGCCAAGACATCTGAACTTATCAGCGTAGGTATGGAAATCCCAGATGCCACCCTGGACAGAGAGAAAAGGGATGAAGAGGAGCTGGCTGCTGTGCTAAAGGAATTGGAACATCTGTGCCACTTGGCAAAATATTACCAAGACACCACACAGTTCGATGTGTTCCTGAGAAGCGAATTCTAGGAGGCCTATAGTAAATTTATAGATGACTGACACCTATTCACTTCAAGGATAATCGAGCTTCAAGAAGACACCCTCATGGCACTGACGATGTGAAAGGATATTGAAAGGTAGTATGAGAAAGAACACCAAGTCATGGAAAGTATCGACTATATCAGCGTGGTTCAACAAGGCCGAGATGCCAAAGAGCACGACATCCAAGTGCTAAGGGAAATCAACATTGACTGCATAAGGAAATCGACCAAATATTGGGTAAAAATAGACTAGGAACCTCATCGGGAAATCTAAGAGAAATGGGCCGAGTGTGAGAAGAGATGGACCAATATCAACCAGGCAATGAGAGACATCATCCTCCTTGAATTCGACACACTCAATGACTTTGTCGACTTGCGTGACATAGTCAAATCACATGACGAACAAGACTCATCATGGGCTGCAGAGATAACAAAGGTGGCAGACATGGCACCAGGACAAGTGTAGTAATTCATGGAGCACCCAATCAAAGCTCGAGCCCTGTTGCAGCAGTTAAGTGCCAGTATAGTCAAATATCGAGCACATAAAATAGAGATAAGAGAGATCATTTCATCCCCAATGGAACAACATAGATTCTCATATGATGACGCATGCGATGATCTCTTTTTCAAGTGGTCATAGCATGAGAAGAGTCATCCCCTCAAGTGAGATAATTTGATGAATCTTTGAAGATTGATAGAAGAAAGTGCCATGTGGTGAGTTTTGTTTTACTTAGCTACAATTTGATAGTTATTTTTAGTTAATAGTATGTTATAAATAGGAGGATCGACCTGTTAGAAAAAGGTCGAAAGTGGTTGCAAAGACCCTCATTTTGGATTTGTAAAGAACTATTTCAAAGCTACCTTAAATGAGAAGTCTTGTTTAGGACCAGAGACAAGTTTGTGTTTTTCATAAAAAGTGTGTATGATTGGATGTGAAGAAGAATTATTTATGATTTCATCTCATGAATGGATGCTATAATGAGTAAGAGATTCTAAATTTGTTGATAAGTTATCTGATTCAATGTTTTTACAGTTCTTGTCTTTAATGATAAAAATTAAATCGTTGTGTTAATATGTGATTGATGATTAGAGTTAAGGAAACTATTTTTATTTCCATCATTTATTGCATGTATGTTTTCTTCTGATAAATTGTATCTCAGTCAATAATTGGAACACCAACAGGTTAATGTATTAGTACTAGGCCTGTGGTAGAGAATCATTGTCTGCATGCTAGAGTGAAAGGGTTATCCCAAGCTCAACCTTCTCTAGTAGTTAATTTTTCCCACATTGTTACCAAATTGGTTTATATCAACTTTTATCTTGTATCGGTCCCACCTATAAGAGAAAATACAAAAAGAGAACGTCTGAATGAAAGGAGAAGCCTTCACTAGAAAATGTAAATCCCATCGATTATTTGGTCAGATCATAAGATCTGGAGAACCATTCCACCATTAAACGGTGCAGAGTCTAATTGGGCCTCGGTAGTGGATTTGGTTCCTGCTGTTGATTTAAAGGGATTTAGGACCCCTCAACAAGGGGTTTCAACAATGCTGGAACAAAGGGTTCACAACACTAGAGTAATAGTTCACAGCGCTGGGGAAATTCAGTGGAACAAGTGAATTCTGAGCAGTGGGAAATATGGATGAGGTCTAAATATAGCCTATTCTAGTGAGTAAGGTTCATAGAATTATGGAGGTGAGTTTGAAATCTGGCAGCAAAATAAATGGACAGTTTGCAACGTCAATAAATAAACAAGCAAAACCCCTCTCTCAACTCTTAAACAACATGGAAAATATCATGGAGTACCTAGTGGACCTGGGATTGATGTTGATGTCTGTGAATTTGAAAAGAGATGTCTGCAAGCTATCCAAATTCCAACCCTCCTCTTTATCCAGTCCACAGGGCCAGTTCATAGTGTTGGATCATGTTGTCATTGATGTCAAAGGGTTGAGTGATTGATTGATTGATGATTGATGTCAAAGGTTTGGTGTCAAAGGATTGATGTCAAAGGAACAATGTCTTGTCATAGCATACTGATGTAATATGTATTATCCTTGATGTGAATGGAATGATGTCAAGTGGAATCATAGTCATATGATGTCATGCATAGATGAATATGGATCAATGAGTTGTCATTGATATATGATGCATATATAAATATGGATCAATGAGTTGTCAAACTCATTCATATATGATGCATCGATGTGGTTTCATTGATATATGATGCATAGTTGGATTGATGTAAAGATGACTCATTATATCTTGATAAGGAGTACAAATGGATGAAATCCAAAGTGGTCCCCGTATGGTGAAGTCCCTCACGAGAAGACACTTTGCGGTTGAGTTATCCTAGAAGTATGGTTAGAGAACCCATGCTTAATTATGAAATAATGAGATGAAGATCAAAAAATCTGTTAGTGAAACTATCCTAGATGGATATTTCTTTTCATTCCATTTCTGGTGGTATGTGGAATGTTAGATAACTCCTCATGGTTTGAGAGTGATGGCCTTATGAAGTTGAAGGACCTTCACATGTTGGCTTGAAGCCCC
This sequence comes from Picea mariana, assembly GCA_032191745.1. NCBI lineage: Eukaryota > Viridiplantae > Streptophyta > Pinopsida > Pinales > Pinaceae > Picea > Picea mariana. The sequence continues at coordinate 73,181 of JASDQU010305610.1, read as the reverse complement.
AAAAAGTTAAAGAAGTCAAAATGCTTGCAAAGAAGGATAATAAAGTGAAGTGACAAAGTCAATGAATATTATTTAAATAATAAAGTAAATGGATAATTTTCTAATTATGGAAAGTGGTTAACCCTAAAAGCAAGAAAATGGGTTAAGGGATCAAGTGGCTATTGGATACATGGACAAGTGACAAATTGGGAAAAGTTGGACAAAGTGACTATGTGGACAAGTGACCTAGAAAAGGCTTCTAAGGAAGCTACTTGGAGAGTATAAATAAGAGTCAAGGGTATCTTGTGAAAAATATCTCTTGAGCATATATTGAAGATCTATTCTGAGAGAGAGAGTGGCTGGAAGATCTCATGGATGCATCAAAGTTTTCATAAGTCTAAGATCTTAACGATGAAAGTTTCAGAAGTTCAGAAACCCTAGTTTCTGAAGGAGTAGGAGAGAAACATTGGACCATAAAGAGTACATACGTGGGATGTAGTGAGCCTGAGCGTGTACATACATGGGCTAAAGGAAGATAGAGCGTGTACAGTTGATGATGTCATGAAGATTTGAGTGTGAGCTGGTGCTAAGTTCTTGACGACTAAAACAAGTTTCAGATATGCATTCTATGGGCTTAGATCTGCCATAGAAACTTTTGTATGGTTACATATTTATCTTGATGGATACTCTTGCATATTGTATGGTGAATGATTAAGGAATTCTTGGTATGATTGTGGTGATATGGTTATGTTGATTGATTGATAGAGTGAGCAACACTCTTATGTTTCAGTACTTATATGATTTCCATAGTACATTGATTACTTAGGTTTGAGTAGCATTCATATTGTATGGTTGGGGAGCATGAGTAAGTTGTTGGAGAGCATGGATGTGTTGTGATTGGTGATGGTTCATATTGGACAGTGACAGACATAAGTGAATGTGATATAAGGCTGTAGAGGATCTGAGTTTTTCCTTGGAGAGAAAACCCTAGTTGTTCAAAAGACACACATAGGCTGTAGTACATATAGGCTGCGTACATATGTGAGCTGCACTACTGGTAGGGTGTGTACATATGCATGTTGCACTACTGACAAGTCACGTACCTGTTGACATATTTTTATCTGTTGAGGATTGATTCCTCTTCTCAGTTGGTGCTGAGTTGTGTAAGCCAAGTCTTGCATTATAGATTTGGTGCTCTTAGGGAGTTGTAACTCTATTGAGTTGTTGATGATAACCCAAGGATTGTAGTCCGTAATAAAAGAAAAAATTGTACATACATCTTGTGTTCCTTGTGATGATGAATTATTGATGATATATGTTGTTGATGCATGTTCACATTTAACTGGTTATAAATGACAACAATAAGTAATGAGTAAATGGTGATTTCTAACTAAGAAGTTTTGTGAAGGGGAAAAGTTTGAAAAAGAGCACCACACTCATTCACCCCCCCCTCTAAGTGTGGTCGGTCTGTCCAACAATTGGTATCATAGCGAACCTTCAATATAAGCCTTAACAAGATTGGAGGATATCCATGGACACACAAATGGATGATGAAGTTCCAATCCTTGATGAGGAAAATTATTCTACATAGAGAATAGAAATGAAAGTGCACTTGAAGGAAATAAGAGCGGGTATTTGGAAGGCAGCTATTGGTGGATCGATTCCTTTGAAGAACAAGTCAAAGTTTGCAACTCAAAGGCAAGAAAAGAAGAATGATACATTGGCTCTCAAGACCATTCTTAGTGGAATCTTAAGTTATATCAAAGAGAGAATGGGACAATGCACTACCACCAAGGATCTATGGCTAAAGCTAGAGGAGACACACCAAAACAAGGAGGAAGATATTGAAGACAACTCCATCAAGAACAATGAAGGTAAAGAATCTCCAAATTCCTCTATTTTCAATGATTCTAAATATAATGAACTTGGCAAAAAGTAAGACCTTGAAGACAATTCCATCAAGACCAATGAAGGTAAAGAATCTCCAAAAATCCCCAATTGCGATATTTAAAAATGTGATGATGTTGAATATTTCTCTACAAGTGAAGAAGAAAACCTAGAGATAGTATGTGTAGAGTTAGATAATGGCTATCCCATGGAAAAGGTAGAATAAGAACTATTAGATCTTAAAAGGAAAGTTGGATGGGGTCTATATGAATACAACTATGACCATTTATACATAGAATATAGCTATCTTTATGATAACACTAAAATGTTTCTTAGAAAGAATCAAAGGCATATCTTGAAGTTAAAGGAAATGCTCAAGGAACAAGAAGAAAGTAAAACGACTATATTAGAAGAAAAAGAAGAAGAGATAAAAAGACTAAATGATGAAATAGAATAAAATAATAAGGTAGATGATGAGAATAGAAAAAGTCTTGAAGTTAATATCCATCTAAAGACCCAAATTGAAGAAGCCAAAAGAATAGAGGAACTATTAAAGAATCAAGTAATTGAAAAGGAAGAGTCATGTCATAAGTTGGAAGCTAAAGTTGTTGATCTTAGAAACAAAGTAGAGAAGTCAAAAAAATTCTTGAATGTCTCAACAATATTGAATGAGATCTTGGATAGTCAAAGATCACCAAATGATAAATTAGGTCTTGGATACAAGAAAGAAGCTACACATGTTGAAGCAAGCACCTCAAAGAAGCATGAGGTAAGTCCCTCACTCTCAAAGGATGGAAATAATGTTGCAAGTCAACCATATACATAAGGGAAGGAAAGAACAAAGAAATGAAGACATCAAGAAGCCATCTATACATCTCAAAGTAAATTCAAGACACCTTCAATATGGACACCAAATAAAAGGTATAAAAATGTTTTTCATGGTCACTGTTACTCTTCTAATGAATATGGTCACAAAGATTTGGAATGCAGATTTTATGCAAGGAGAGATAATGAAAGATTTCATAACACCCTAAGGTGTTGGAGATGTAATCAAGTAGGACACTTTGTTGCTCATTGTCAAATCATGAGATGCTACAATTGTAGTGGATTTGGTCACAAATCCCAGGATTACTGGAACACAAGAAGAAAGTCCATGATGAGGACTTCATATAGCATGACTAGAAGAAGGCATGAAGTTAGAAAGGAAGATATTTTTGAAAATATGGAAGCTCAGAGATCAAGTTCTGAGAAGCAAGAACGCCTTTAGAGGTGGGTAAAGAAGACTGGACAACCAGAGAAAAATGACAGCTTTAAGGGAAACTCAAGTTTTTCATCTTCAAAAGAATATGCGGGTTACAATGGTAACATACACATACATACGCAAGCTGAACTATGAATAGGTCACGTACATACGCGAAATGTCTATGCAACATGCTGCGTATATGTGGTAAAGCCTTGGGAAAAAGGCTATGCACATGAGTTGCAACATGGTATGATGGTATAAGTTGGTGTTGCAGGGTCTGACATGGTTTGTTGCAGTGTCTGACATTGTTTGCTGCAGTTTTTCATGATTACATCTTGGCATACATTATTGATGTATGTATGATGGTGACATACGGTTGAGTATTGAAATACTATCTTGGATGCATGGTACTAACCCTAGAGTGTGGATTGAGACATTTTTATGTTGAAGAACAATGCTGGTTGTGACAGTGAACTTATGGCACTTTGGTTATGAGATATATCATGATGATGCTAGTTAGAGATGTCATTGATCTATTGAGACACACTTCTAGTACATATTGGATGCTTAGGATTTAGTGAATGGAGGTTGATGTTGATCTATTGGGGTAGATGGATGGTACATATTTGAGTTTCATTGATATATCTTATGATGTATTATTGGAAGCATATTGCTAGATATATTGGTGCATTCATTTGGCATATGGATGAGCTACATATTGAGACATGTAGTTGATGAGTTGATGAAGTGGTCATGTTGTACTTGGATAAAGTACACCATTGGTATTACTTGTTTAGCATATAATTTGGTACATGATATATGGGATGATATAGTTGAGACACTTGATTTCTTGAGATGATGGTTGCGTCACTTGATTCATGGTAGAAGCATATGACACTTGTTTGTGGCACATGGTTGGCATGTTGGTAGAGGCATATGGTTGATACACTCCATTGATGATATCTTATGGCATATTCTATGGTATTGATGTACATGGTTGATGTCCATGGTTGATGTACATGGGTGTTGTGCATGGTTGGCACACAATATGGCACATGATATACTTGGTTAATGTTTTATTCATGATTCTCTATTTCATTGTTGACATATATTTTGATTCATGATGTATGGTATGGCACGAGTTGATGCATGGACAGGTCCAAGGATCATCATAAAAAGAGCGATTGATCTATGTGCCAGTTGAGGAGTATCATTTGAAGCATAATCATATTGCAATGGTACCATATTGTTCATATTGCAGTGAAGATAGGGGGAGACATTCCCATTGAGCACTCAATACACCCTAAAAAGCCTATGTCATTTTTTTTTACTTTTTGGGTACCACTTGATCTTTGCACTGTGTGATTCGACTTCATTTTTAAGAAATGTTTTTTCTTTGATTATTATCTTGAATCTCATTAGATATTCAGGTTGGTTTGAATTTATGAAACCCCGTGAATTAAAAGGGATTAACACCTAAGTAAAGAATCAACAACCAAAACACTTCACCCGACGTGCTCAAATTCAACATCGGAAAGGATTCAAAGAAGGAAAAGAACCACTTGGGAAACCTCAGTCACCGAGCGCCGATCTCCATCGACATCGGTAAAAGGAATTTTTTGTTTGCGTTAAAGTCTCACATAAGGATATCACCGATAGCCTATTTCCATTCAACATTGGTAAAAGCTGAGGGGAATAAACGTTAACAAAGGGAGAAAAGATACCACCGATAGTCGATGCCCGATGTGCTTATCGAAATTGGGGAAAACCTAAAGGGATCTCAATAAAAATTCTAACCGCGCTAAAGGATATTCCCGATTGTCAATCCCCGATGCATTTTCAGCATCGATACTTTTTCGAGGAAGCCAATCTGAAGAAATCACTTGATAGGTTGATCACTGATCGTTAATGCTAGATACGTTTCTGGCATCGACAAGNCAAGCTAAGGTTTGTTTTAGAATGAATAACTTAATGAAAGTCCCGACTTTGATTAATACATGTGAATTAGGTCACAGGTCTTCAATGCCACATGTATTTTCCAGATTAGAGAACCGTACGGTCTAGTTTTACCTTGAGTCATTCCTGGTTCACTAAGTTTGAGTCAGATCTCCGACTCAACTTTTCCATGTCAGCATTGTGCGGTAAGATTGATCGGTGTCAGAGATTTTTGTAGAAGAACATCAATGAAAACATTCATAGCACATCCCCGATCCTTGATCCACCCATTAAGAAAGCGAAACGATGGGACGTTTTAGCATTAGATACGATTGAATTTTTAGCATTTAAGGGGCTAATTAATACCAAATCCCTCATTATTTTCTACCTCGTGTGCCAATCAAAACAACCGTTTAAAACCACTGATAGACCACATCACCCTCCGCGCCTCCACCATCAACCCACGATGATTTTAATTTTTAGAGATTCAACGATAGATTTGTTTAAATTTCACTGATCACCTAAATTGAATGGCTGATGTGACACAATAAGTTCTTTCCCGGTTTAAATTCTCTTGATCCCTTGTAAACAAAATCATTCTGTGTGCAAGGAAATTTAGAGCATTCAAAGAAGCAAGGCGAGTTATTCGAAGGGTGAAGAGATCTCGTGAGTATCAAAATAACCAGGTTTAGCAAGCTTACAGGTATGTATCCAAGTCTATGGATTTTACATGGTTACAGTTCATATGCTTTTGATCCGGTTTTATTCTTTACACAATATCTAAAATTTTATTTTAATTGCAGGAACAATGCTGCCAATAAATCCAACCACCAGACGATCTCTAAGGGCACCAAAGTTGAAAGAACTAGAGGTAGGTGAAGGATCTTCTCTAGGGGCTGCAAGGAAATTAGAATACACTTCGAGGCCAGAGCCTATCATTAAGACATCGACGAAGAAGGATTTCATCCAGCCTCCAGCCTTTGGAGATACAAAGGCAAGCACACTATCCAAGATGACACTCCCGCATTGGGGAGAACTCTTTAACAAGATCATCCAGGAGGAATACTCAGAATATATACCACACAATGATCCAGATGTTAGAGTGCTCGACGATGAAGTGTTCCCGAAAATACGATGGTCGTACCTGCATATGGTGGTGAGCATAACTCCTATTTTTCCCTGTATCAAAGTACTGAAGTGGCTCATCGAACACACAGACACATATAAATTTTTTATCGATGATGAAAATGGTGGGTGTGTCGGGGTGTTCCTTCCGGTAGAGGTCCAAAAATACTACAAACTACGAGACCCCGAGGAACATCTAAATACATATTTCGTCGTGAATTTCTACAAGTGCCACAACACCAACTGGTTGATGGCCTTCTGTTGGAGGGAATACAAGAAATACACCAACCAGAGCACTGGCTAGTACCAGATGG
>JASDQU010305610.1:34902-66648 GCA_032191745.1 Picea mariana | reverse complement strand
TCCCATACCATCTTCTTCCTCTGTGGCCTCAACTTGCCACCCTACTACAAAATTCAGCTCTGCAGTCTTTTCACTGAGTTGTTGCCTAGATTCCTCTTCTGACATCTTAACTTCTTCCATTTCTCCTTGTGCTGGTTGAATTCCAGCTTCCTCCAGCTGCTCCTCAGACTAGAGTTCTCCTCTATCTGATGCTGCATACCTCGACATTACATTCATCACCATCTATTCAACGCCCTAGCTGAAATTTCTGAGTGATTCCTAGAAATTCTCCTCTTCTAACATCTGCATGATTGTCTGCTCATGGTAGTCATCTACTGGTTTTGGATTGTTCAGCCAATCCTCCAACATTTCTAGCTCCTTCTTTAGCCAATTCTGTTCTCCTCTTCTTCTCCTTGGGCAGCTTCTGACATCTGCTGCATCTCTTTGACAGTCACAACTGGATGTCCTTCCGCTGTTGCTGCATTGGCAACATACACACTGGCCTCAACTGGGCTATATGGAAGGAATACCTTTATCCCTCCAATCATCAGGATGCTCTTCTGATCTTCCTTCTCTATCAGTTGTCCTTGCTGATATGAACTCACCTCTGAGCTCATCTTCTCTCCCTTTCCCACTTGTTAGTATGGGATTTCTTCTCTTCCTCTGCCCACCCGGTAGTCTATGGGATCAACTGATCCCATCTCAGTGCCCTCCTAGCAATTTGAACTTCCATGGATGTCCTCCTCACAGTCTATGAGATCCTCCAATGATCTCATTTCATTGCCCACCTAGAAATTGGAAGATTCATCTCTTCCCTCTTGGTAGTCTTTGAGATTGTCCAGTGATATTAGTTCATCCTCAACGTCACTGAGACTTCTCCCAGTCTCTGGTTCACAAGCATGAACCATCTCCTCTTTATCTATGAGGCTTTCCACATACCTCAGCCACCTCCTCAACAACCTTCGCTATCCGCTAGCCAACAATTCTTTGACTGGCCACTTCACCTTAGTTTTCATGGGCCATTCATACACCCAATATGTCCTTGCATCCTGTTGTATCCGTAATGCAAGCTCTTCCATCCTTTCCCTTATCTCAATGAGTTCTAGATCCATCTCTAAATTTTTCTTCTGCTTGTGGTCTTCCCTATGACCATGCCCATGGCCTTTAGTAGCCATATTCCTGTCTTCTACCCTCCCTCTTGGCAAGTCTGCTGCTATCACTCTGCAACTGAGAGCACTTCCAACATCTCCTACAGTCCTCCTGACTATCTATTGACTGCTGCGCACCTTGCAACAATCACCACAGAGATTCAACACTCTATCTTCCTTTTCCTCTCCCTACAGAAATCAATTCTGTTTAGGCTCTGATACCATTTGATGTGTATCAGAGTATTGTTTTCTTTATCTACTCTGTCTCCCACTGCCTACAGTCTATAGATAGAAAGTGGCTCTGATACCACTTGATGCAGACCCCCTACCTCAGTAGGGTTTTGCGACCTCCCAGTCTCTGGATTGTTCCTCTTTTGAGCCAAAATATCTCTTCGGGTTCCTGTTGGAACCCCTTGAACAAATCCACAGGTCCCTTTGTCCTCTATCTTTCGAATCCCCGGTTCCCGAAATGCTCAGGTCTTTTCGAGATTTCACGATCCAGGAGTCCATGAATCTCTACCCCGAAATCACTTGTCGTGCCATGATCCAGGTGGATATTGGTGTCCACCCACCTTTTCCAACTGGCTCAAAACAACGTTATGGCAATTTTGGCAATTTACTATTTTTAGCAGGTTTTAACTTCCGGGGCCATTTTGAGGGCCTAAATGAAGGTTTTTTGAGATCGAGGTTTTCAATGATAGCTAAAGGCATAATTTATCCCCCAAAATGAATCTCCTTGATGATACCTTTCCAACGAGCTATCACACACCTAAAACGAAGATTGTATGCAAAAGTTACGACCCTGGGAAGTTGATGCACCAACTTACCCAAACGGGGCCCACATGACTTTTGGCGCTTCATCTCCTAGGGTTAGGTTTTTGGATGTCTAGGGATTTTGGCATTCCCAATTATTGTAAAAAGGCCTCCAAAGCCTCATTGTAACCATCTTCTTGCGAATGCGATTAGCCGTCACATCTCTTCTCAGAGATAAGATGCCACCATTCTAGCGAGTCTTTCACTCTGTATTTTTACAGTCTCTGTACATTTCTTTCATTAATAGAAATCATGTATTACTGTATCTCTATGTTTATGGTTGCATCTATGATATATTTCTATTATATTATTGGATATACGTGATTTCTCTGTGCATTTCTTTATTATATCTCTGCTCTCATTTCGTGCCGAAATAATCCGGATCACGCCAATCCATGAATTCCTGGAATGGTGACCTTTTCAGGATTCCGCATACCAGGATTTTGAAATTTTCGATCCCAAATCACTTGTCTCCTCTACTTCCCAGACTCTGAAATGCTGAAAAACTGAAATGGGATTCCGATATGGGAATTCACACACGAGATCCAATGATTCTTGATGAGTTGGATCAAAAGACCCAGATTCTTTCGAAGTTTTGTGAACTAGAAATTCACGATGCAGTGATTCCAAAATCACTCACCACTCCAAACCCCGAACTCTGAATTGTAAAATGCCGAAATGGCTCAACGATGGTTAACCTCTGACCAAACCTCAGTCCATGTGGCTACTTCCTCTGGGACCATGCCTTTCTCCAAGAACACATCGCGTTTCGTGACTTCGGGGGTTTCAATGAAAAGTGCCCCAACTCCTTGTCCTTGGGATTTCCAAAATGCTGAACCCTGAAATGCTGAAGTGCCAAAATGGTAAAAGACACTTAGCCTTAACCTTCTCACAGATCTGTGAGATCCGATGGTCCATGGGATTTCATGAGTTCTCCACAAAGAATTCTAACCGTCCACCTCTGCTTCTCAAGGACTTCTGGCCAACAACTTGACACCCTCCTTCTGCTATCTAGACGTAACTTTGACGGTCTAGATCCAACCTTCTGTCACTGATCTAATGAATTTTGTGCTCTACCTTGAGTATGCCCTTCTTCCTTTCCCTTGGAATATTTCTTGCCCCAAAAGGCCTCGGCCTTTGTCTCTGCTGCGAAGCCTGTAACCTAGGCTCCCACCTGTATTCTAAGAGGCACTCCTCCTCCTGAGCTTTATTTCTCTAAACCTCAAAGGTTTCTTGACCTCTGCACTCCTTGCAGGGTCCATGCACACAACTGTGCTATTCGTCCTGAGCTTCTTCAAACTCTGAACCCTCCAAAGGGTTTTCTTGGCCTCTGCAACTCCTTGCAGGGTCCTTGCACACAATTGTGCTATCTCTTCTGAGCTGAACTGTGGATTCTGACCTCAAAGTGTCTCTATCCCTTTCTCTCCTTGAAGGAATACAAGTGCCCTCTGGCAGCTTTCTGCTCAAGCACACTTTGCTGAGCTTGCAAGGTGTTCAGTAACCCTATGAGTGTCTTTCTATGACACTTCTCTTATCTCAGAACTCAAAAGAGAGTTCTTCTTAGTGCACTCCTTGCAGTCGCTCCATGCCCTCTTGGCAGAACTTCTACAAAATATTCAATGATTCTATCTTCTCATTGAACTCAAAATAGAGTTCCTTCTGTGCACCCCGTGCATCCACTCAATGCCCTCTTGGCAGAGTCTCAATTAATTCTTAGAAATTCTATCTTCCCTCTCGACACTTCTTCTATCTAAACTCAGAATAGAGTTCTTCTGTGCACTCTATACACTTGCTCAATTCCCTCTTGGCAGAGCTTCCACAGAACCTTCAGTGATTCTATTTTCTCTGTGCCTTCCTCTGCACAGTATTACCTCCAAGGTGTTCAACAACCTTGAGGCCTCCTCCTTGAGTCAATGACTTCCTCTGGTGTTCCCTCCTGGCATGTATTTGTCTAAATTCTGCAGAATTCAGAAGTGCACTCTATGAACTAACTTACAGAACCCTCAATGTTCTATCATGCAACCTCTTGCATGAAAACCCAAAGAATCCAAACCTGAAAATCAAAGAACTCAATAGACAAGAAAATCTGTCTATCCTTGCAAATGCACCTCTAACATACATCTACAACATATCATAAACACATAGAGACATTCATTCATGAAATCACAAACACATGAACAACAACATGCAGGAAAAAGTGCTCTGTTCATATTAATTACAAAATGCCTCTTTACAATGAGAGTTTAGACTGCAACAGAGTCACGACTTCCTCTCTTCTCCCTATTCTTTCTATTCCTCTCTATCTTCCTTTAGCCTTCTCTCTTCTCAAACAAAAAGAAAATATCTTTTTACAAAGAGGGGCTCCTCGAGCTCTTTCCTCCATCCTCACCAACTCTCATTAATTACATTCAATTATATTGAATATCTGTCTAGTCCGAATCAGATCTAGATCTCATCCTTACAACCATTTAAGGCAACCCTTATCTACAACCTTACAACCATTTAATATAATGTTCAAAATTTGAAATTTGAAAGTGAGAGGGCTGCACCTCTCCTCCCCATTGAACTGCTTGCTTTGATGTGCTGGCTGGCTAGCACTTGAAGACATGGAGTGATGGTCCTCCATCAACCACCCATCCCTGGAACCTCTCATGTGTCAGGAGTTAAAGAAACTACTAGATGCCAATATTATTTTCCAAGTTAGACACTCCGCATGGGTAGAAAATTTGGTTCATGTGAGGAAAAATTCCAGGGAGATCCGCCTATGGGTAGATTTCAGAAACATCAACAGAGCTTCAAATAAGGACAACTACCTAGTCCCACCCATAGAGCAACTTTTACAGACCATGTCAGGCTCTGATATTTTCTCCCTGTTGGACGGTTTCTCAGATTACAACCAGGTTTGAGTTTCAGAAGAAGACCGCTTGAAAACTACCTTCCGAACCAAGTGGGGAACCTTCGCTTATAAATGCATGCCCTTTGGGTTAATCAATGCAGGAGAGACCTTCCAAAAGGCCATGAACGTAGAATTTCGGGGGCTAATCAACAAGTGCGTAGTAGTATATTTAGACGACGTGACCGTGTATTCGAAGAACAGAGAAGATCACATCCAACACTTAACCCAAATTTTTGAAAGGTGTAGGAAGTACAATATCTCCTTAAACCCTAAGAAGACTAGATTTGGTTGTCAAGGAAGGTAAATTGCCAGGTCATATTATATCTCAAGCAAGGATTCATAGAACCAGAAAGGATTAAGGCTATAGCTCAACTTCCATTACCTCACAACAAAGAGGCTATGCAATCATTCTTCGGGAAAATCAATTTTGTGAGGAAATTCACCCCCAATTTTGCTGAAACTATCAAACCCTTACAAAAAATGATTCGTGAAGATGCAGAATTTAAGTGGGACAATGAATGGAAAAGGGATTTTGACAACATTAAGACTGCGATATCTCAAGCCCCAGTGTTGCAAAGTCCCTATTTCAACAAATATTTCTTCCTCTATACTTTCGCCTCCAACCAATCGTTAGTTGCAGTATTAACTCAGAAGGATGATGACACCAATGAGGCTCCAATATCATATATGAGCACTAATATCCAAGGGGACGAACTTAATTACCCTGCTATAGACAAACAAGATTATGCGATATACAAGGCAGTAAAACACTTCATATCTTACATCCTTAAGAACCATACCAAAGTCATCATGCCTCACCCTGCAGTTTGATATCTATTTACTCAATAGGAGATGGGGGAAAGAAGAAGAAATTAGATGGCAGTAGTCCAATAATTTTATCTAGATATAAAACCTGTTAAACTAGTTAAGGGACAAGGGTTATGCAAACTGGAAGCTGAATCCCAGGACCAATTAAATGAAGACCCCAGATGGGAGAATGAATTGGAATTATGGTGTGGTGAAGCTTCATATGTCTCCCTAGGGCAAGAGTCTTGGTATGAGAAATTGACTTATATCCTGCATCATGGGACTTTCCCAGAAAACCTAAACCCTAGGGAAAGGAGAGCCCTCGTGTTAAAATATTCACAATATCGCCTCATAAAATCGTTGCTCTTTCATGTTAATTATGATGGGGTACTTTTAAGATGTCTTGAACATGATGATGTAGACAAATTTTTGATGGATCTACATGATGGCCCTGCAGATGGACATTTTGTAGGAAACACCACTGCTCATAAAATACTGAGACTGGCTATTATTGGCCTACTCTATTGAAGGATGCTCACACATATGATAGAAACTGTAAAACTTGTCAAGTAAGTGCGGGGAGGGAGAAGAGATAAGTTTTCCCACTCCAATGAGTGGTCATTTCTAGGCCGTTCGAGAAATGGGGGTTAGATATCATAGGAGAAATTACACCGAGTTCTTCAAAACAACATAGATACATACTAACCACCGCAGATTATTTCATGAAATGGGCAGAGGCCATCCCTCTAACCCATGTAAATGAAAAGGTGGTGATCCAATTCATAGAACAACAACTGATCACAAGGTTCGGTGTACCTTTCATCCTTGTTTTTGATAATGAATCTTAATTTTCTTCCACCTTAATAATAGAGTTTTCTCTAGACAAAGGAATCATAATCAAATACTCTGCAAACTACTATCCACAGGGGAACGATGTGGTAGAATCAACTAATAAGAAACTGGTGAGGATATTGAAGAAAACAGTTGCAGACAACCAGGGGAATTTGCATAGTTCACTTCATAATGATTTATGGGCCGATAGTGTTACACCCAAGGAATCCATAGGGAATTCCCCATACTTTATGGTGTACAGATAGGAATTCATTCTCCCGAATGGGCTATATCTCCCATATCTTCAACTTGCTTAGGATTTGAGAGGACAACCCTCATCAGTCATACAACAAATAACTGATACTCTCCTCATGTTGGAAGAAGAAAGGGAGAAAGAAAAATCAAAGTTCATAGCTTATCAACAGATAGTGAAAAGGTGGTTTGATAAGCATAAGGCTAAAGAGAATAATTTTGAAGTAGGAGACTTAGTCCTAAAATGGGATAGAGAAAATGAGTCGAAAGGAAAACATTATAAGTTTAAGATTCTATGGCTTAGACCTTTCCAGGTGGATGAGAAGATTGGGGTAGGCACGTATCAGTTGTAGAATATGAGGGGGAAACCTAACGCCCTCTTAGTGAATGGCCAAGCCCTAAAAAAATATTTCCATTAAAAAAAAAAAGATAAAAAAAAAGATTTTTTTTGTGTTTATGTTTTCACGAGGTTTGTTTTAGATAGGTCGATTGTAGAATGCATTTTTTGTTTTGCATTTTTCTATTGTACTTCTGCACTTTTGAATATTGTGTTTAGCAATACAATGGTTGACCTTAATTCATGTGATATAACAAACTCTGGTCCTGACTCATCACTCATATACAACACAAGAAGCACTAGGGGACCTGCAGTTGTTTTGAGGGGTTCTCTATCTAACCTGTGTAGATGAACAACCTTGGAAAAGTGATGAAGTGTTTGCTTGGTGGTTTGGTAAAACCTTAAGGGAAATATGGTAAGACGAAAAGGAATAAATGTACCTCAGAGACAGATCTAGAAAAATTTCACCTTAACCATCTCATTTTTGCAAATAACTTACATCCTCCTCTCCCACTCACTCAGGGAATTCTGCTGAAAAAATCAACTATATAAAATGAACACACAATAGGAGAGGGTATGCAAATAACTCCACCTGGGCTATGGACTCTCACTGGAAGTGGAGCAAGGTCTATGACGTCGGGGTGACTCTGCTGGGGCTATGGATTCTTGCTGGAAGTGGAGCAACACTAAAACAAGTGAATAAGGGTAACTAAAAGGCCTAGTGCCAACGAATGATTTACTAGAATCTTCTGAAAAGGGGCGTGAGCCAGGGTTGCGAATTTCAAGTGCAAGGATAAAAGAGGCTCTGATAAAAAAATAGTTAAGTTCTTAACCAAATTTTTCATCATTTGAGCCCGAGGTAGGAACAAATATTCTGCTTTCTCCCAATAAATTTCCATTTGTTGAGCACTTAACACACCCTAAAAAATCCTATCTCAATTTTTTTACTTTTTTGGGTACCACTTGATCTTTGCACTGTCTGATTTGAATTCATTTTGAGAAATGTTTTATATCTGCTTATTATCATGACTCTCATCATCTATTCAATTTTGTTTGAACTTATGAAACCCCATGACTTAAAGGGCCTTAACACCTGAATAAAGAATCAACAACCAAAACAATTCACTCGACGCGCTTAGATTCAACATCAGAAGGAATTTAAAATGGAAAAAGAACCACTCAGGAAACCTCAGTCATTGAGTGCCGATCTCCATAAACATCAACAAAAGGAAGATTTTTTTTGTGCCAAGTCTTTCCTAAAGATATCTCCGATAGCTGATTCCCCTTCGACATCGGTAAAAGACGAGGGTGATATACGTTAACAAAGAAAGAAAATATATCATCGATAGTATATGCCCAACGTGATTATCACAATTAGAGAAAGCCTAAAAGGATCACAACAAACATTCTGACCACGCTAAAAGATATTCCTGATCGCTGATCCCTGATGCATTTTCAGCATCGAGAATTTCTCAAGGAAGCTAATTCGAAGAAAATCACTTGATTGGTTTATCGCCGATCGTCAACCCTAGATACCTTTTTTGCATCGAAAATATAAGGTTTGTTTTAGAATGAATAAATTAAGGAAATCCCTGACTCTGATTAATACACATGAATTAGGTCACCGGTCTTCAATGACATGTGTCTTTACTGAACCGTACGGTCTAGTCTTTCCTTGAGTCATTCTTGGTTCCCTAAGTCCGAGTCACACTTCTGAGTCAACATTGTACGGTGAGATTGATCGACGTCAGAGATTTTGCAGAAGGACATCAACAAAAATGTTCATAGCACATCCCTGATCCCCAATCCATCCACTGAGAGAATGACACGATGGGACATTTTAGCATTAGATACAATCAAATTTTGAGTATTTAAGGGGATAATTAATACCAAATCCCACATTAGTTGCTACCTCGTGCGCCAATCAAAACAACTATTTAAAATCATTGATAGACCACATCACCCCCGCACCTTTGCTGTCAACCCACGATGAATTTAAGTTGTAGAGATTCGACGGTAGATTTGTTTAAATTTCACTCATCACCCGAATTGAATGGATGATGTGAGACAGTAAGTTCTTCCCTAGTTTAAATTTTCTTGAGTCATTGTAAACGAAATCATTCTGCATGCAAGGAAATTTAGAGCATCTGAAGAAGCAAGATGAGTAATTGGAAGGCTGCAGATATCTCGTGAGTATCAAAATAACCAAGTTTTAGCGAGCTTCACAAGTATGCATCCAAGTATGTAAATTTTACATGGCTGCAAATTATATGTTTTCTATCCGATTTTGTTCTTTACACAGTCTCTAAAGGTTTATTTTAGTTGCAGGAACAATGCCGTCAAGAAATCCAACCACCAGATGATCGCCAAGGGCACAGAAGCTGAAAGAACTAGAGGTAGGTGAAGGCTCCTCTCCCGAGGCCGCAAAACAATTAGAATACACTTTGAGGCCATAACCTGTCATTAAGACAATGACGAAGAAGGTTTTCATCTAGCCTCTGAACTTTGGAGATATAAAGGCAAACACAAGTTCCAAGATGACACTCCCACATTGGGGAGAACTCTTTAACAAGATCAACTAGGAGGAATACCCAAAATATATACCACACAGTGATCCAAATGTTAGAGTGCTCGACGACGAAGTGTTCCCGAACATAGGAAGGTCATACCTACATATGGTGGTGAGAAAATCCTCTGTTTTTCCCTATATTGAAGTCTTGAAGTGGCTCATCAACCACACAGACACACATAAATGTTTGATCAATGATGACAATGGTGGGTGTGTCAGATTGTTTCTATCGGTATAGGTTTAGACATACTACAAGATTAGAGATACCGAGGAGCGACTAAACACATATTTTGCTGTGAAGTTCTACGAGCGCCATGACACATTATGATTTCTCGACTAAACAAATGATGGATCTCATTTGTTGATTGTATGGACAGAAGGAATACTCTAGATTTTTAGAGGCATGTATGCCCTTGGCTTACACAGTGGCGATCTCTGGGAGTAGTTTCAATTGGGGAGTGATCATTTCTAAACAAACGAGCATTTGCATACAATAGGCTAAGATGCCAAAGGAAGGATAGATGTCAACTTTCTACATGGCTTCATATTTGCTTGACGTCATGTGCACCAGAAACATTTTTGTCAGCATGAATATAAGCTGACATGTCGTAGAGATCCTGGTCCACATCTATTTCAGCATGCTATGGGAGAAAATTTTTAAAAGGTCTTACTCCCTCATCTATGATGAATTCATTTCACAAATTTATTTCATTCTTTTTAAGAAGGAATGCCCGAGACTTTCGGTTGCGACCAAGAAAATGATTTCCAAGGTAGGCCACTAGTACTTGGACGAGCGTGACACCTACATTAGGGTGTTCGGGGCCATTGAAGCACCACATCTCTTACTAGTTTATGTTCTAGACCGACTAGTAGTAGGATAAATATGCTATCAAACCATCATGCAAGGCTACAATGCCACCCTGGTCAAGGACAAGAAGCGGGTGTTCATTCCATATTGTTTCCATATAGGTTTCTAATTGGTTCAAGAAATAGATCAAGCCAAACAAGAAGGGTTGAGCCAACTCGAGTTCAGGTTCCAAACAGATCAATTTTGAAAGAATGATCCAAAGGGCCTGGTCTTGCAACATGCTTGACAAGTGTCGTCCTGTTGGCTGTACAACCATGACAAATTTGAAGATGAAGTGTTCACGAAAAATGCCTAGGACTGGAATGAGGTGATAGCAAGAATGGTCGACCCCAAAATGACCAGGTTTAGGGCCATGAAATTGGATGAACAGGTGACGAACATAGATAAATTGGCTCAAGAGGCCCTCAGAGCCAGGGAAGAAATCAGAGCCGCAAAAGCAACAAAGGTTCCCCTGGTGGCTCTAGTGCAGGATAAAGGATTCCCTATGACACAAGATGGACGGAAAAGGGGATTGATCATGATAGAACATGCACAATGAGTATTTGATCAACTGCAAGATGACCTGGACCTCATAAGAATGATATTGGGCCTTTCCGACAACCCAGATGAAAGCTGGGTAGGTCCAAGCAACTCTGAACTATTATAAATTGATGAAATTGCCGGGTCAAATAACCCTAAAGTTACAATGCCACAAGTCGGATCACCGGGAGGCATTTCAACTCAGCTTTAGATAGTAAGAACATCAAGGAGAGAAAGTGCACCAAACCCCCTTCGTGAATTGATAAACATCTATGATGATGAAGAAATTATGGAGGTATCCTTAGTGACTCTTGTGTAGATCACAGAGGAAAAGGAGTCTGAGAAGGCATCTTCCGCAAATCCTGACACTCAAATTTGGAGCCCTTCATAAAATGAACAAGAGGTCGAAAGTGTCTTAGAAACTGAACTTCTTGATATACCAAAAACTCAAAAGGATAGTTCAACAAACGAGCTAGGGTCAGGAAAACAAAAAGAAGAAGCTCCACAATAGGAAATCGACATCTCAACAACCAATTATCAAGTAAGTACCAAGCCTACTCCCGATGCTTCAATTTCAGGCAGTACTCAACCTCCCGATGAACAACAAATAGAAGCCGCACCTTCAGAACACATGGAGGAGGTTCAAGAACCTAGTCTTGAACAAATATACACCATCGGGAGCTTGGAAAATATGCTCACCTGGGGAGATCAACAAATCCCCGAACCCATGGATGAAGTTTCTTACATACATGCTATCTCCTATGACCAGAAAAGGAAAGCTATCATGAAGAGAACCACCAAGAAGAGGAGGATCACCCTAGGTCACTCCATCCTCATATCCATGGAGGAAAATTTGATGAACATAGAGCATGCCAAGACATCTGAACTTATCGACGTAGGTATGGAAATCACAGATGCCACCCTGGACAGAGAGAAAAGGGGTGAAGAGGAGCTGGCTGCTGTGCTGAAGGAATTGGAACATCTGCACCACTTGGCAAAATATTACCAAGACACCACACAATTCGATGTGTTCCTGAGAAGCGAATTCCAGGAGGCCTATAGTGAATTTACAGATGAATGACACCTATTCACTTCAAGGATAATCAAGATTCAAGAAGACACCCTCATGGCACTAACGATGTGAAAGGATATTGAAAGGTGGTACGAGAAAGCACACCAAGTCGTGGAAAGTATCGACTATATCAGAGTTGTTCAATAATACCGCGACATCCAAGTACTAAGAGAAATCAACATCAACCACATAAGGAAATTGACCAAATATTGGGTAAAAATAGACCAGGAACCTCATTGGGAAATCCAAGAGAAATGGGCCAAGTGCGAGAAGAGTTGGACCAAGATCAACCAGGCAATGAGAGACATCGTCCTCCCTGAATTCAGCACACTCGATGACTTTGTCAACTTGCGTGACATAGTCAAATCACATGACGAACAAGACTCATCATGGGCTGTAGAGATAGCAAAGGTGGCATTCATGGCACTAGGACAAGTGTAGTAGTTCATGGAGCACCCAATCAAAGCTTGAGCCATGTTGAAACAGTTAAGTGCCAATATAGTCAAGTATCGGGCACATAAAATAGAGATAAGAGAGATCATTTCAGCCCCAATGGAACAACATAGATTCTCATATGATAACACATGTGATGATCTCTTTGTCAAGTGGTCACAGTATGGGAAGAGTCATCCACTCAAGTGAGATCATTTGATGAATCTTTGAAGATTGATAGAAGAAAGCGCCATGTGGCAAGTTTTGTTTTACTTAGCTACAATTTGATAGTAACTTTTAGTTAATAGTATGTTATAAATAGGAGGATCGACCTGTTAGAAAAAGGTCGAAGGTGGTTGCAAAGACCCTCATTTTGGATTTGTAAAGAACTATTTCAGAGCTACCTTAAATGAGAAGTCTTGTTTATGACCAGAGACAAGTTTGTGTTTTTCATCAAAAGTGTGTATGATTGGATGTGAAGAAGAATTATTTATGATTTCATCTCATGAATGGATGCTATAACGAGTAATATATTCTAAATCTGTTGATAAGTTATCTGATTCAATGTTTTTACAGTTCTTGTCTTTAATGATAAAAATTAAATCGTTGTGTTAATATGTGATTGATGATTAGAGTTAAGGAAACTATTTTTATTTCCATCGTTTATTGCATGTATGTTTTCTTTTGATAAATTGTATCTTAGTCAATAATTGGAACACCAATAGGTTAATGTATTGGTACTAGGCCTGTGGTAGAGAATCATTGTCTGCATGCTAGAGTGAAAGGGTTATCCCAAGCTCAACCTTCTCTAGTAGTTAAGTTTTCCCACCTTGTTACCAAATTGATTTATACCGACTTTTATCTTGTATCGGTCCCACCTATAAGAGAAAATACAAAAAGAGAACGTCTGAACAAAAGGAGAAGCCTTCACTAGAAAACTTAAAGCCCATCGATTATTTGGTCAGATCATAAGATCTGGAGAACCATTCCACCATTAAACGTTGCAGAGTCTAATTGGGCCTCGTTAGTGGGTTTGGTTCCTGCTATTGAGTTAAAGGGATTTAGGACCCCTCAACAAGGGGTTTCAACAATGTTGGAACAAAGGGTTCGCAACACCAAAGTAATAGTTCGCAGCGTTGGGGAAATTTAGTGGAACAAGTGAATTCTGAGCGGTGGGAAATATGGATGAGGTCTAAATATATCCTTTTCTAGTGAGTAAGGTTCATAACATTATGAAGGTGAGTTTGAGATTTGGCAGCAAAATAAATGGACAGTTTTCAATGTCAATAAATAAACAAGCAAAACCCCTCTCTCAACTCTTAAACAACATGGAAAATATCATGGAGTACCTGGTGGACCTGGGATTAATGTTGATGTCTGTGAATTTGAGAGATGTCTGCAAGCTATCCAAACTCCAACCCTCCTCTTCATCCAGTCCATAGGGCCAGTTCACAGTGTTGGATCATGTTGTCATTGATGTCAAATGATTGATGTCAAAGGGTTGATGTCAAAGGGTTGAGTGATTGATTGATTGATGATTGATGTCAAAGGTTTGGTGTCAAAGGATTGATGTCAAAGGAACAATGTCTTGTCATAGCATACTGATGTAATATGTATTATCCTTGATGTGAATGGAATTATGTCAAGTGGAATCATAGTCATATGATGTCATGCATAGATGAATATGGATCAATGAGTTTTCATTGATATATGATGCATATATAAATATGGATCAATGAGTTGTCATTGATATATGATGCATCGATGTGGTTTCATTGATATATGATGCATAGTTGGATTGATGTAAAGATGACTCATTATTGTCTTGATAAGGAGTACAAATGGATGAAATCCAAAGTGGTCCCCGTATGGTGAAGTCCCTCACGGGAAGACGCTTTGCGGTTGAGTTATCATAGAAGTATGGTTAGAGAACCCATGCTTAATTATGAAATAATGAGATGAAGATCAAAAAGTTTGTGAGTGAAACTATCCTAGATGGATATTTCTTGTCATTCCATTTCCATTGGTATGTGTAATGTTAGATAACTCCTCACAGTTTGAGAGTTATGGCCTTACGAAGTTGAAGGACCTTCACATGTTGGCTTGAAGCCCCAAAAGGTCAAAGAAGTCAAAATGCTTGCAAAGAAGGATAATAAAGTGAAGTGACAAAGTCAATGAATATTATTTAAATAATAAAGTAAATGGATAATTTTCTAATTATGGAAAATGGTTAACCCTAAAAACAAGAAAATGGGTTAAGTGATCAAGTGGCTATTGGATACATGGACAAGCGACAAATTGGGAAAAGTTGGACAAAGTGACTATGTGGACAAAGTGACCTAGAAAAGGCTTCTAAGGAAGCTACTTGGAGAGTATAAATAAGAGGCAAGGGTATCTTGTGAAAAATATCTCTTGAGCATATATTGAATATCTATTATGAGAGAGAGAGTGGATGGAAGATCTCATGGATGCATCAAAGTTTCCGTAAGTCTAAGATCTTGACGATGAATGTTTTGGAAGTTCATAAACCCTAGTTTCTAAAGGAGTAGGAGAGAAACATTGGACCAAAAAGAGTAAATACGCGAGATGCAATGAGCCTGAGCATGTACATACGTGGGCTAAAGGAAGATAGAGTGCGTACAATTTATGATGTCATGAATATTTGAGTGTGAGCTGGTGCCAAGTTCTTGACGACTGAAGCAAGTTTCAGATATGCATTCTATGGGCTCAGATCTGCCATAGGAACTTTGGTATGGTTACATATTTATCTTGATGGATACTCTTGCATATTTTATGGTGAATGATTAAGGAATTCTTGGTATGATTGTGGTGATATGGTTATGTTGATTGATTGATAGAGTGAGAAACACTCTTATGTTTCATTACTGATATGATTTCCATAGTACATTGATTACTTAGGTTTGAGTAGCATTCATATTGTATGGTTGGGGAGCATGAGTAACTTGTTGGAGATTATGGATGTGTTGTGATTGGTGATGGTTCATATTGGACAGTGAAAAACATAAGTGAATGTGATATAAGGCTATAGAGGATCTGAGTTTTTCCTTGGAGAGAAAACCCTAGTTGTTCAGAAGACACATGCAGGCTGTAGTACATACAGGCCGCATACATATGCAAGCTGTACTACTGGTAGGGCATGTACATATGCGTGTTGCACTACTAACAAGTTGTGTACCTGTTGACATATTGGTATATGTTGAGGATTGATTCCTCTTCTTAGTTGGTGCTGAGTTGTGTAAGCCAAGTCTTGCATTATAGATTTGGTGCTTTTGTGGAGTTGTAACTCTATTCAGTTGTTGATGATAACCCAAGGATTGTAGTCCGTAATAAAAAGAAAATTGTACATACATCTTGTGTTCCTTGTGATGATGAATTATTGATGATATATGTTGTTGATGCATGTTCACATTTAACTGGTTATAAATGACAACAATAAATAATGATTAAATGGTGATTTCTAACTAGAAGTTTTGTGAAGGGGAAAAGTTTGAAAAAGAGCACCACACTCATTCACCCCCTTCTAAGTGTGGTCGGTGTGTCCAACAATTGGTATCAGAGAAAGTCTTCAATATAAGCCTTAACAAGCTTGGAGGATATCCATGGACACACAAATGGATGATGAAGTTCCAATCCTTGATGAGGAAAATTATTCTACATAGAGAATAGAAATGAAAGTGCACTTGAAGGAAATAGGAGCGGGTATTTGGAAGGCAACTATTGGTGGATCGATTCCTTTGAAGAACAAGTCAAAGTTTGCAGCTCAAAGGCAAGAAAATAAGAATGATGCATTGGCTCTCAAGACCATTCTTAGTGGAATCTCAAGTTATATCAAAGAGAGCATGGGACAATGCACTAACACCAAGGATCTATGGCTAAAGCTAGAGGAGACATACCAAAGCAAGGAGGAAGATATTGAAGACAACTCCATCAAGAACAATGAAGGTAAAGAATATCCAAATTCCTCTATTTTAAATGATTCTAAATATAATGAACTTGGCAAAAAGTAAGACCTTGAAGACAATTCCATCAAGATCAATGAAGGTAAAGAATCTCCAAAAATCCCCAATTGTGATATTTGAAAATGTGATGATGTTGAATATTTCTCTACAAGTGAAGAAGAAAACCTAGAGATAGTATGTGTAGAGTTGGATAATGGTTATCCCATGGAAAAGGTAGAATAAGAACTATCATATCTTAAAAGGAAAGTTGGATGGGGTCTATATGAATACAACTATGACCATTTATACATAGAATATAGCTATCTTTTTGATAACACTAAAAAGTTTCTTAGAAAGAATCAAAGGAATATCTTGAAGTTAAAGGAAATGCTCAAGGAACAAGAAGAAAGTAAAACGGCTATATTAGAAGAAAAAGAAGAAAAGATAAAAAGAATAAATAATGAAATAGAATAAAATAATAAGGTAGATGATGCGAATAGAAAAATTCCTGAAGTTGATATCCATCTCAAGACCCAAATTGAAGAAGCCAAAAGAATAGAGGAACTATTTAAGAATCAAGTAATTGAAAAGGAAGAGTCATGTCATAAGTTGGAAGCTAAAGTTGTTGATCTTAGAAACAAAGTAGATAAGTCAAAAAAATTCTTGAATGGCTCAACAATATTGAATGAGATCTTGGATAGTCAAAGATCACCAAATGATAAATCAGGTCTTGGATACAAGAAAGAAGCTACACATGTTGAAGCAAGCACCTCAAAGAAGCATGAGGTAAGTCCCTCACTCTTAAAGGATGGAAATAGTGTTGCAAGTCAGCCATCTACATAAGGGAAGGAAAGAACAAAGAAATGAAGACATCAAGAAGCCATCTATACATATCAAAGTAAATTCAAGACACCTTCAATATGGATACTAAAGAAAAGGTATGAAAATGTTTTTCATGGTCACTGTTACTCATCTAATGAATATGGTCACAAAGATTTGGAATGCAGATTTTATGCAAGGAGAGATAATGAAAGATTTCATAACATCCTAAGATGTTGGAGATGTAATCAAGTAGGACACATTATTGCTCATTGTAAAATCATGAGATGCTACAACTATAGTGGATTTGGTCACAAATCCCAGGATTACTGGAACACAAGAAGAAAGTCCATGATGAGGACTTCATATAGCATGACTAGAAGAAGGCATGAAGTTAGAAAGGAAGAGATTTTTGAAAATATGGAAGCTTAGAGCTCAAGTTCTAAGAAGCAAGAACACCTTCATAAGTGGGTAAAGAAGACTGAACAACCAGAGAAAAATGACAGCTTTAAGGGAAGCTCAAGTTTTTCATCTTCAGAAGAATATGCGGGTTACAATGGTAACATACACATACATACGTGTGCTGACCTATGAATAGGTCACGTACATATGGGAAATGTCTATGCAACAGGTCACGTATATGTGGTAAAGCCTTGGGAAAAAGGCTATGCACATGAGTT
The DNA here is from genome assembly GCA_032191745.1 of Picea mariana. Lineage (NCBI taxonomy): Eukaryota > Viridiplantae > Streptophyta > Pinopsida > Pinales > Pinaceae > Picea > Picea mariana. The sequence continues at coordinate 48,667 of JASDQU010305610.1, read as the reverse complement.
GCAACATGGTATGATGGTATAACTCGGTGTTGCAGGGTCTGACATGGTTTTTTGCAGTGTCTGACATTGTTTGCTGCAGTTTTTCATGATTACATCTTGGCATACATTATTGATGTATGTATGATGGTGACATATGGTTGAGTATTGAAAGACTATCTTGGATGCATGGTACTAACCCTAGAGTGTGGATTGAGACATTTTTATGTTGAAGAACAATGCTGGTTGTGATAGTGAACTTATTGCACTTTGGTTATGAGATATATCATGATGATGCTAGTTAGAGATGTCATTGATCTATTGAGACACACTTCTAGTACATATTGGATGCTTAGCATTTAGTGAATGGAGGTTGATGTTGATCTGTTGGGGTAGATGGCTGGTACATATTTGAGTTTCATTGATATATCTTATGATGTATTATTGGAAGCATATTGCTAGATATATTGGTGCATTCATTTGGCATATGGATGAGCTACATATGGAGACATGTAGTTGATGAGTTGATGAAGTGGTCATGTTGTACTTGGCTAAAGTACACCATTGGTATTACTTGTTTAGCATATAATTTGGTACATGATATATGGGATGATATAGTTGAGACACTTGATTTCTTGAGATGATGGTTGCGTCACTTGATTCATGGTAGAAGCATATGACACTTGTTTGTGTCACATGGTTGGCACATTGGTAGAGGCATATGGTTGATACACTCCATTGATGATATCTTATGGCATATTCTATGGTATTGATGTACATGGGTGTTGTGCATGGTTGGCACACAATATGGCACATGATATACTTGGTTAATGTTTTATTCACAATTCTCTATTTCATTGTTGACATATATTTTGATTCATGATGTATGGTATGGCACAAATTGATGCATGGACAGGTCAAAGGATCGTCATAAAAAGAGATGTTGATCTATGTGCTGGTTGAGGAGTATCATTTTCAGCAGAAGCATATTGCAATGGTACCATATTGTTCATATTACAGTGAAGATAGGGGGAGACATACTCATTGAGCACTCAATACACCCTAAAAAGCCTATGTCATTTTTTTTACTTTTTGGGTACCACTTGATCTTTGCACTGTGTGATTCGAATTCATTTTTGAGAAATGTTTTGTCTTTGATTATTATCTTGAATCTCATTAGATATTTAGGTTGGTTTGAATTTATGAAACCCCATGACTTAAAAGGGCTTAACACCTAAGTAAAGAATCAATAACCAAAATACTTCACCCGACGCTCTCAAATTCAACATCGAAAAGAATTCAAAGAAGGAAAAGAACCACTTGGGAAAACTCAGTGACTGAGCGTCGATCTCCATCGGCATCGACAAAAGGAAGTTTTTGTTTGCATCAAAGTCTCACATAAGGATATCACTGATAACTGATTCCCCTTCAACATCGGTAAAAGTCGAGGGGAATAAATGTTAACAGAGGGAGAAAAGATACCACCGATAGTCGATGCCCGATGTGCTTATCGAAATCAGGGAAAACCTAAAGGTATCTCAATAAAAATTCTAACTGCGCTAAAGGATATTCCCGATTGTTGATCCCTGATGCATTTTCGGCATCGAGACTTTTTCGAGGAAGCTAATCTGAAGAAATCACTTGATAGGTTGATCACTGATCGTCGATCCTGAATACATTTCTGGCATCGACAAGCTAAGGTTTGTTTTAGAACAAATAACTTAATGAAAGTCCCGACTCCGATTAATACATGTGAATTAGGTCACCGGTCTTCAACACCACATGTCTTTTCCAGATTAGAGAACCGTACGGTCTAGTTTTACCTCGAGTCATTCCTGGTTCCCTAAGTCTGAGTCAGATCTTTGACTCAACTTTTCCATGTTAGCATTGTGCGGTAAGATTGATCGACGTCAGATATTTTTGCATAAGAACATCAATGAAAATGTTCATAGCACATCCTTGATGCTTGATCCACCCACTAAGAAAGCGACACGATGGGACGTTTTAGCATTAGATACGATTGAATTTTTAGCATTTAAGGGGCTAATTAATACCAAATCCCTCATTATTTTCTACCTCTTGTGCCAGTCAAAACGATCGTTTAAAACCACTGATAGACCACATCACCCTCCGCGCCTCCACCATCAACCCACGATGAATTTAATTTGTAGAGATTCAACGGTAGATTTGTTTAAATTTCACTGATCACCTAAATTGAATGGCTGATGCGACACAATAAGTTCTTCCCTAGTTTAAATTCTCTTGAGCCCTTGTAAACAAAATCATTCTGCGTTCAAGGAAATTAAGAGCATTCAAAGAAGCAAGGCGAGTTATTCAAAGGGTGAAGAGATCCCATGAGTATCAAAATAACTAGGTTTAGCAAGCTTACAGGGTATGTATCCAAGTCTATGGATTTTACATGGTTACAGTTCATATGATTTTGATCTGGTTTTATTCGTTACACAATCTCTAAAATTTTATTTTAATTGCAGGAACAATGCCACCAAGAAATCCAACCACCAGACGATCTCCAAGGGCACCAAAGTTGAAAGAACTAGAGGTAGGTGAAGGATCTTCTCCAGGGGCTGCAAGGAAATTAGAATACACTTCAAGGCCAGATCCTGTCATTACGACATCGATGAAGAAGGATTTCATCTAGCCTCCAACCTTTGGAGATACAAAGGAAAGCACAATATCCAATATGACACTCCCGCATTAGGGAGAACTCTTTAACAAGATAATCCAGGAGGAATACTTGGAATATATACCACACAATGATCCATATGTTAGAGTGCTCGATGATGAAGTGTTCTAAAAAATTTGATGGTCGTACCTGCATATGGTGGTGAGCATAACTCCTATTTTTCTCTATATCAAAGTACTGAAGTGGCTCATCGAACACACAGACACATATAAATTTTTTATCGACGATGACAATGGTGGGTGTGTCAGGGTGTTCCTTCCGGTAGAGGTCCAGAAATACTACAAACTACGAGACCCCGAGGAACGTCTAAATACAGATTTCGTCATGAAGTTCTACAAGTGCCACAACACCAGCTGGTTGATGGCCTTCTGTTGGAGGGAATACAAGAAATACACCAACCATACCACTGGCTGGTACCAGATGGCCAACTTAAGGGAGCCATACATCTATTTGATGGCTCTCATCTGTCGATTATATGGAGAGAAGGACTGCTCCAGGTTTTCAGAGGCATGGATAACCTTAGCTTACAAAATTTCTATCTCTGGGAGTAGTTTCAACTGGGGAGCCATAATTTCTAAATAGTTGAGCATCTATATACAATAGGATCGGTCACCGAAGGAGGGAGAGATACCATTTTTCTACATGGCTTCATATTTTCTTGATGTCATGTGTGCTAGAAACATTTTCTACGGCATGAATCTGAGATGGCATGTCACAAAGCTCCCGATCCACGTTTATTTCAACATCCTATGGGAGAACAGGTACAAGAAGTCTTACTCCATCATATGCAATGAATTCATCGCTCAAATTTATTTCATTCTCTTTAAGAAGGAATTCCCGAGACTATCGGCTGCGACCAAGAAAATGATTTCCAAAGTAGGCCACTGGTACCTAGACGAGCGCGACACCTACATCAAGGTGTTTAGGGTCACCAGAGCACCTCATCTCTTAATAGTTCATGTCCCGGACCGGCTTGTAGTAGGAGAGATATGCTATCAAACCATCCTGTAGGGATACAATGCTACCCTAGTCAAGCATAAGAAGTGACATTCATTCCTTATGGTTTCCATGCAAGTTTCTACGTGGTTAAAGATACAACTCAAGCCAAACAAGAAGGGCTGAGCCAAGTCGAGTTTAGGTTCTAGATAGGTCGATTCCGCAAGCATGATCCAAAGGGCCTAGTCCTATGACACGCTTCAAAAGTGTCATCCTGCTGGTCGTATGACCATGACAAATTTGAAGATGAAGTCTTCACAGAAAATGCCCATGACTGAGACGAGGTGGTAGCAAGGATGGACAACCCAAAAAATGACCAGGTTCAAGGCCATGAGCCTAGATGAACATGAAATTACCATATATTAATCAGCTCAAGAGGCCCTCAGAGACAATGAAGAAATCAGAGTGGTAGAGGCAACATAGGTTCCACTGGTGGCCCCGGTGCAGGATAGAGGTTTCCCTATGACACAGGATGCATGGGAAATGGGATTTCTCATGATAGAATAGGCACAATGAGTAATTTATTAGCTGCAAGATGACCCATACCTCATAGGAATTATAGAGGCCCTTATCGACAACCCATATGAAAGACGAATAGGCCGAAGCAACCCTGAGCTGATAGAAATTGATGAAATCGTCGGGTTAGACAAACCTGGAATTACAATGCCACAGGATGGATCACCAGGGGATATTTCAACTCAGCCAGAGATAGTAGGAACATCAGGGAGAACAAGTGCACCAAACCCCCTCCACAAATTAATAAACATCTATGATGATGAAGAACGTCTAGAGGTATCCCTGGTGACTCCTGTGCAGATCATAGAAGAAAAGGAGCCTAAGAAGGCATCTTCCCCAGCTCTCGACACTCAAATTTGGATCCCTTCATAGAATGACCAGGAGTTTGAAAGTGTCTTAGACATTGAAATACTCGAGGTACGAGAAACTCAAAAGAATAGTCCGACGGACGAGCCAGGGTCAGGCGAACAAAAAAAAGAGGCTCCTCAGTAGGAAATCGATATCTTAATGACCGATTATCAAGTAAGTACCGAGCCTACCCCCAATGCTTCAATTTCAATAGGTAATCAACCTCCCAATGAGAAACAAATAGATTTTGGACCTTCAGAACACATGGAGGAGGTTCAAGAACCCACTTCTGAACAAATATACACCATCAAGAGCATGGGAAATATGCTCATCTGGGGATATCAGCAAATACCCGAACCCGTGGATGAATTCACTGACACACATGCCATCACCTATGAATGGAAAAGGAAATATATTGTGTAGAGAATGACCAAGAAGAGGAGGACCACTCTAGATCGCTCCATCCTCATCATCATGGAGGAAAAACTGATCAACATAGAGCATGCCAAGACATCCAAACTTATTGGCACAAGGATGGAAATCAAAGATTCCATCCTGGACAGAGAAAAAAGGGATGAAGAATATATGGACAATACTCCAAAGGAATTGGAACATCTGCACCACTTGGATAAATATTACCAGGACACCACACAGGCCGCAGTGTTCCTAAGGAGCGAATTCCAGGAGGCCTACAACAAATTTATAGATGAACGACACCTATTCATTGCAAGGATAGCTGAGCTTCAAGAAGACACCCTCATGGCATTGGTGACATGCAAGGATATGGAGAGGTGGTATGAGAAAGCACACCAAGCCATGGAAAGGATCGACTATATCAGCGCGGTGCAATAGGGTCGAGACGCCAAAGAGCATGACATCCAGGTGCTAAGGGAAAGCAACATCAACCACATAAGGAAATTGACTGAATATTGCATAAAAATGGCTTAGGAACCTCATTGGGAAATCCAAGAGAAATGGATGAGTGCTAGAAAAGATGGACCAAGATCAACCAGGAAATGAGAGACATTATCCTCCTCAAATTCGACACACCCGATGACTTTCTTGACTTGCGCGACATAGTCAAATCACATGATGAAAAAGACTCATCATGGGTTGCCAAAATATAAAAGGTGGCAGACATGGCACCAAGACAGGTGCAACAGTTCATGGAGCACCCGATTAGAGCTCGAGCCATGTTGCAATAATTAAGTGCCAGAATTGTCAATTATCAGGCACAGGCAGTAGAGATAAGAGAGATCCTCTCAACCCCAATGGAACAACATAGATTCCAATATGCTACCACATGTGAGGATCTCTTTGTCAAGTGGTTAGAGTACAAGAAGAGTCATCCACTCAAGTGAGATCATTTGATGACCCTTTGAATACCGATAGAAGAAAGAACCATGTGGCAAGTTTTGTTTTACTTAGCTACACTTTAATAATTATTTTTAGATAATAGTATGTTATAAATAGGAGGATCAACCTGTTAGTAAAGGGTTGATGGTTGTTGCAAAGGCCCTCATTTTTTGGATTTGTAAAGAACTATTTCAGATATACCTTAATTGAGAAGTCCTGGTTAGGACCAGAGACAAGTTTGTGTATTTCATCAAAAGCGTGTGTGAATGGATTTGAAGAGGAATTATTTCTGATTCTATCTAATGAATGGATGTTGTAACGAGTAAGAGCGTCGAAATATATTGATAAATTATATGATTCAATGTTTTACAGTTCTTGTCTTTAATTGTGAAAAATAAATCGTTGTGTTAGTATGTGATTGATGATTAGATCTAAGGGAACTATTTTTCTTGCCATTTTTTATTACATATATGTTTCTTTTGATAATCGCACCTCAGTCAATAATTGGAACACCAGCAGGTTAATGTATTATTACTAGGCTTGTGGTGGAGAATTGTTGTTTGCATGCTAGAGTTAAAGGGTTATCCCAACCCAAGCTCAAACTTCTCTAGTAGTTAAGTTTTTTCCCACTTTGTTACCTAGTTGGTTTATACCGGCTTCTATCCTGTATCGGTCCCACCTATAAGAGAAAATACAAAAAGAGAATGTTTGAACTAAAGGAAAATCCTTCACAAGAAAACATAAAGCCCATCGATTAATTGGACGGATCACAAGATCTGGAGAATCATTCCACTATTAAACGTTGTAGAGTCTAATTGGGCCTCGGTGGTGGGTTTGGTTCCTGCTGTTGAGTTAAAGGGATTTCATACCCCTCAACATAACTGGTGCTAGAAGAAATGCTTGCAGAATGAATGGTTGACAATATATTTAACATGATATTTCAGACAACCTGCAGATTCAAAATAACCCACATGCATGGCTACTCATTTCCAAGACAATCCACACACATTGAGTACTCCTGAAACAATTAATTCACCCCAGCATGAGGAAGAAAATTTCTTCCCTGATATACCCTACACTCTTCCTAATGAGGAATTGAACCAATTCAGAAGAATCACAAGGGCTTACACCCAACAGATCGGTGCATTGACTTTATCTCTGTTACTTCCTCGAAGAAAAAAAGTAAGCACACCAGTGGCCGAGTCCCCGGACCAGGTTTATTTGCACATAGTAGAAGACCTGATAGATTTCTCCCTCACCAAAATTGAACATCATCTTAATCCAATCCCTAAAACACCAGTCGACAACTTCTCCGAGCTCGATGATTTTTCGGAAGAAGAAGGGTTTAACTCAAAATGCTCAGTTTCGGGATATGAAGACATGGAAGATAACAATGACCACGATGAATAAAGGGGAAACCCACCTCAAAATAATCAACCTTGGTTGGCCAGAGATGCTTTGGACGTCCCTGGATGAGTACATAACCTTCCCCAACATCCAGATAAGTTACTCCCTAAATTTGACCCTGAAACCTCAGGATTTCCTGAAGACCATATCAAAAAGTTCATACTGGCTATCAGACTGATGAATGTTCAACATGAAGACGTAGTATGCAGGCTTTTCTCCTACACTTTTGAGAATTCAGCCTACACGTGGTATTTCAACTTACCTATAGGATCTATAACTAGTTGAACGAAGTTTCAAAAGGATTTTCTAGACAAATTTGTAGAATAAGACACTACAGGAGCTTTGATGGCTGAGTTGTTCACTGCCACCATGATTTCAAAGGAGAAGGTTAAAGACTTCAATCAAATATTTACCACTATCTTAAACAAATTCCAACCTGAATCTAAACCTACTCAGGAGTTGCAAATCGAAGTATATGCTAACACTCTCCCAACTTCTATCTCCATGTTTGTAAAGAGGGTTGCCAAAGAAACCTTAGCTGAAAATTTTGAAGAATCCAAAATGATAGAATTTCAAATGAAGGGATGTAAAGAAGGCCAGGTCTCATTAGTTAAGAAATAAGTTCATCTTCCTCCCATGAGAGGACTCCTATTGACTAGACCCCTAGGGAAACAAGCAAAACAAGGTCTTGAAAAGGGAAGTGGGGACATAGAATACCTACAACGCATGGTCAATAAGTTGTCAAACAAAATCATAGACATGAAGAGAAATGTAGGGGAGGGAAACCAGGGTCAGAGGCCCTATAAACCATTTTTTAAAAGAAATCTGCCTTTCAAAGAAATTGAACCTCCCCTAGCCAACTTAAACATCGATCTGGGAAATGTAGCATCCGACTCTTTCTGTACCTATCATCAAGAGAATCACTCTGAAAGAGACTACCCTCAATGGGTGCATGCCATGAATTTGATGGCCAAATAGTTTCTAGACGAAGTATCCCTAACCAAACAATCAAGTGGCTCAGCTATGAATATTGCTGATCAGGAAGAGGTTGATCCACTAGAATAAACAACCATGTTGATATGGGACCCTAATCTACTTATGATTTTCGATGACCTATTTGAGGTTCAAGAACCACCCATAGAAGTCTTGGCTGTGCAAACACAAAGTAGGGGTCAACCTGTCTCAAACGACCTTACTATAACCCAAACTTCGTGAGGAAAACTAGTTCTCGATTTCCCGAAAGCACCTTTTTCTCCCCAAAGAAACCCTATAAACATCCATACATGAGAATCACCCAAGATAGACTACAACATAGTAGAATATTTGAAGCAATTTTAGGCAAATATATCGGTCATGAACATGTGTAGAATCCCTTAGCAAAAGGAATTTCTGTTACAAGCATTGAAATCAGTAGAAAATCCCATGACAAGCACTAAACAAGGAGGAAATCTAACTTCCGCAAATCTAATAAATAAACCATTTGTGAACACCTGCTCTAAAGATAAGAAGGGAAAACTTTTTTTCCCATCATTCCTCTTGACGTTTGAAGTCTTCAACATAAACCTCCATAATTGTTGGTTGACTCAGGGGCATCCTCCAATGTTATTCCATTATCTATTTGCAAAAAATTAAACGCAGTCCCTCTCAAAAGCGATAAACATGTTATACAATTGGATAGAACCTAGGTGAAGGTTATGGGAGAGCTCAAAGATGTGATGATCAAAAGAGAAACACACCCTAAATTTGTGCAAGTAATTGACATCATTGTAGTAGATATCCCATAAGCTAATGGACTGTTATTAAGTCGATATTAGTCTGAGAAGTTAAATAGATAATTTAGTATAGACTAGGCTCACCTTTGGCTTCCATTAAAGAGACACACGAATATGATCAAGATCGATAGGGAAATATATCTAAAACATACTATCACTGACTTATAAGCCCTCAATGGACCCTCATCAACAGATTTCCCTGTGCTAGGCAATTATTCCCGTGACTCTAATTTTGGGAAATTCTCCCCCTTCTCATTTGATGTCCCTCTTACTCAAAACTCCGAAATGATTTTTCAAGATAAATTGCCGACGACGACAGAGGAAACCCTCTTCTGTCAAGAACCTACGTTAGAAATGACAGAACTAACATGCAGAGAGGAGGAAAGTGACAAGAAAGAGGGAGTTGATAGGTTTTTCCCACAAGTTTGGACCTTATACTTTGATGTTTCTAAATCGCAAGAAGGGTCAGGGGAATGGTGCATCCTCATTGATCCAAAGGGTAAATGACACTTCCTATCCTATAGACTAGAATTCGAATGCACAAACAACACCATCGAGTATGAAGCTCTAGTACAAGGGATAAGGAAATCCATGGAATTAAACGTTAAAGAATTGAAGGTTATCGAAGATTCTGAAATCACTGTTAGACAAGTAAGGAACACTATACATTGCAACTCTCCACACCTTAGGAATTACCAGCAGGAAGTGCACAGGCTAATAAATCATTTTGAAGCCTTCAACATTACAATGATCTCCAGAACAAAGAACATTCTTGTTGATTCTCTGGCCACCACTGCCTCAAGGATATCACCTCTAGAATATTATGAAGCCTCTCGGTTCAATATGGAACTGCTCTATAAACCGTCGGTGCCCAACAATATTTCTAATTGGAAGGTCTTTGAAGGAGATGAACATATCATAAAAGTTTTGACCAATCAGGATAATTTTAAATACTTGGATATTGACGATGAAGTATTCTAGGAACAATTAGTAGAAACTGATCCTGAGACAGATTATCCGACCGACAAATCAAGGTCTCACATGATAGTGAAGGGAATAGCCAATTTAGAAAACCTTTTTGACCTAAGGGAAAGGTTTAAAGGGTCAAAGAACTCCAAGACGGGGATTTCATGTCCCATGCATGAAACTATAAATCTAGGAACCTTGGAAAACCCTAAGAATACAAATCTCGGCAAGACAATATCTAAAGAGGAAAGGAAGGTTTATCTTAAACTTTTTAGACAATATCAAGATGTTTTTGGTTGGTCCTACCGAGATATGAAAAATTATGATACCCATATTATTCAACACACTATCCCATTAAAACCTGAAGTGAAACCCTTCCAACAGAAGCTATGGAAATACCACCCATCCTTGGAGCCTTTCATGTGTCAAGAATTAAAGAAAGTACTAGATGCCAAGATTATTTTCCAAGTTAGACACTTCTCATGGGTAACAACTTTGGTTCCTGTGAGAAAAAATTATGGGGAGATCCGCCTATGCGTAGATTTCAGAAACCTCAACAGTGCTTCAGAAAAGGACAACTACCCATACCCACCAATGGAGCAACTCTTGCAGACCGTGTCTGGCTCTGAGATTTTCTCCTTGTTGTACAGTTTCTCAGGTTACAACCAGGTTCTAGTTTCATAACAAGACCACTTGAAAACTACCTTCCGTACCAAGTGGGGAACCTTCTCTTATAAATGTATGACCTTTGGGTTAATCAGTGAAGGAGTGACCTTCCAGAGGGCCATGGAAGTATCTTTTCGAGGAATAATAAAAAAATGTGTAGTATTCTATTTGGATGATGTGACTTTGTATTCAAAGAACATAGAATATCACATCCAACACTTAACCCAAATTTTTAAAAGGTGTAGGAAGTACGGTATCTCCTTAAACTCTAAGAAGACTATCTTTGGTGTCGAGGAAGGTAAATTACTAGGTTATATTATATCTCAAGCAAGCATTCACATAGATCTAGAAATGATTAAGGCTATAGCTCAACTTACATTACCTCACAACAAAAAGGCTATGCAATCATTCTTCGGGAAAATCAATTTTGTGAGGAAATTCATGCCCGATTTCACTGAAACTATCAAACCCTTACAAAAAATGATTCGTAAAGATGCTGAATTTAAGTGGGATGATGAATGGAAAAGGGATTTCAACAAAATTAAGAATGCAATATCTGAATCCCCAATGTTGCGAAGTCTCGATTTCAACAAAGATTTCTTCCTCTATACTTTTACCTCCAACCAATCGTTAGCTACAGTATTAACTCAGAAGGATGATAACAACAATGAGGCCCTGGTATCATCCATGAGCATTAATATCCAAGGGGTCGAAATAAATTACCCTGCTATAGATAAGCAGGCTTATGTGGTATACAAGGCAGTAAAACACTTCAGATCTTACATTCTCAAAGAACCACACCAAAGTCAATGTGCCTCACCCTGCAGTCCAATCCCTATTTAATCAACATGAGATGGGGGAAAGAAGAGGAAACTGTATGGCAGTAGTCCAAGAATTTGATCTAGATATAAAACCTGCTAAATTGGTTAAAGGACAAGGGTTATGCAAACTGGCAATTGAATCCAATGACCAAGTAAATGAAGACCCTGGACAGGAGAATGAATTGTCATTATGGTGTGGTGAAGCTTCATACATCTCCTCAGGGCATGGGTCTTGGTACGAGAAAGTGAATTATCTCCTGCATTATTGGACTTTCCCATAAAACCTAAACCCTAGGGAAAGGAGAGCCCTTAGGTCAAAATCCACACAATATCGCCTCATAAATTCAGTGCTCTTCCGTGTTAATTATGATGGGGTAATTTTAAGATGTCTTGAATGTGATGATGCAGAAAAAGTTATGAAGGATCTCCATGATGGTCCTGCAGGTGGAAATTTCGCAGGAAACACCAATGCTCATAAAATACTAAGAGCTGGCTATTATTGACCTACTCTATTCAAGGATGTTCACACATACGCTTACCTGACAATCTTTCAAACCATATGCTAGATCAATTTCCCTATGCGTAACATTGGCATCTCTGTTACGACGAGCTTCTCTAACCAATTCAAACAATCGTTGCCATGATAACCTACCTCCATTATGTTGTTTACATCTTTCAATCCATACATTCATCAAGTAAATATTATTTGCAATGTATAAATGTAGTGCATCCCACTCTTGAGAAACTAAATCAAAAAAACATAATTCACCATATTAAATATTAGTTATAACGCACAATATGCAGGTAATTATAAATATTTATAATTTATGAAATAAATTATATTAATACATTAATGAGTATGATCATATACAAAAAAAATAAAACTTTATATGTATTATTAATATAAATTTTCACAATTATTAATATATTACCTCTCATTTTTTTCATTCTACCTTTCCCCAACAAATGCTCCTGATCTTCAAATTTTTTGATGGATTTCACATCCCAAATGCGATCCACTGCATGCATAGTTGGCGCTACTAATTTAGGAAGATACTGACTAATATACACCATGGATTGATGTACCATATTTCCCTCCACCATAGAACCCTCAGGACGTGCTCTTTGTCTAACCAACGCCTTCAATGATTTCAAGTGCCTTTCCACCATCCACATTGACCTTGTGTGAATAGGTCCAAAAATTTCAATCTCCTCAACTTGGTGTATGAGGTAGTGTTCTTGTGCATTGAAAAATGTAGGAGGTATATACTTTTGCATTTCACACATTATACGAGGAATTTCTCTCTTCCAATACTTTATATCATCTTCATGGATTTCTTTTAATTGCAACCATCTACATGAGATCATGACACAAGAAAATAGCATGTTTCAACATAACATAACATAATATATTACATTACAAGTAAAACAAGTGTCATTAAGTACAACAATAATTTGAAAGAAATTTTTTCATATAAATCACAACTACGTCTTACCTCATGTATTTTCCAAGATCATATATAACTTGTTTGACGTTGTTGTCAAAGTCGTTTGGGAGATATAGCGGTAGAACATACTGTAACAACAAAATGAATTGTTATTTGTTTCAACCAAAGTAGACAAGAAAAAATAAAAAAAATAAAAGATCTATAAGGCTAATATATATAAGTATGCATACCAAAATTATTACCTTAATGAAGTTATGCCAATCATGTGTTTTTACCCCACCAAATTCACCTTTCTTTGTTAAGATATTTTTTTATGTTTGAAGCAAAACCCATGGGAAATTTAATTCTTTGAATGACCTCTTTTACATCATTGCTTTGTTGCTATGTTAATAACCATGGAAGGTTATTTCGGTCTAGTACTCCATATGATCTATTTGTATATCATATCACACTTCGCATTGCATGATTGGCTTCCTGAATGTCAGTACAAATTTTGACAATTTTTTCTTTGTCCCTCCTACCATCTATGATTCGCCATAACGTTTCACTCACATTCTTCCCGATATGCATTGTATCAAAAAAATGAGTTATTTTTAGCTCCTCATAGTAGGGAAACCTCATGAATTGAGCGGGATAAGATTTCATTCCTCGTGGAATCCCATTATTAATACCTTCATGATGATTGTGGCCTTCATGAAGAATAAAAGAAATCACAAAAATAATTATCAAACACGGTAAAATAAATTCAATGATTAAAATAAACATTCAAAACATTACATGATCTACGAT